>OMNN01031854.1:12813-24907 GCA_900302755.1 Chromis chromis | reverse complement strand
TCATTTGATCCATGCGTTGCTGCCCAATACAACATCTTGTATCATGGTGGATATTATGTGGGTATTCCACCTACCCCGGTCTCCGAAATAAATATTAAATATTTATACTCTGGCTTTAAGTGGGTTTTCCCTGTTCAAAGATTCGTCTCTGTCCTCCCCCTCAAAAGTGAGCTCTATTTGGCGAGGCGGAAGGGGAGATTCCTCAGCTCTTCCAGTCATACACCCCCTCCTCTGCGTGATGTGACCGTTACGCACCACTATAATAAACGGAGACGTGATTCTCCGGGGCGAATCCCTGCCGACGTCACTCCAGTCCGGTATAAATAGGCTGAGCAGCCACTCTGATCAGACTCAAGCGAAACCGCATTTTCAACTACAACAAGTTTTCAAAGCGAGGATTACTGGATTGCCTTCGTTGGATTTAATTGCCAGCACCGAGTAAGTGTTTTTTTTTAATACTCATGAGAGATTTCAAGCTGTAGTTTGACTTTTAGTTGCATAGACATGTGGTCAAGCCAGGTGTAACCAAATTTTACAACATGACATGTAATGATAAGCATGTGCGTAAAAGTATTTCCTGCCTTAAAAAAATGTGGTTAAATGTAAAACAGGCATATTTACGCATGGCATGTGTATCCGCAGATATTCAGCACAAAGCACAATGACTCTGAACAAGGGTGACAAATTGCGGAACATGGACAAAAGGAGAGGAAGCATGCCGTTCCCCATGAATCTACCCAACCTACACAGGAGAAGCATGCCTGTGGACGACCGGGACCTGCGCGCCACGATGCCACAGACGGGACAGACCGACGAGCTGTCCAACCTCCTGCGCTGCACGTCCTACTCCCCGAGCGAGCAGCACCGGGGCAGCTGCGCGTCGGACTCCTCCGACTCGGTCATCTCCACCGGCAGCGAAGCGGAGTCTCAGGTGTACAAGGTGGTTCTCCTCGGAGAGCACGGGGTCGGGAAGTCCAGCCTGGCGCGCGTCTTTGGAGGAGTTGAGGATGCTGGTCACGACTGCGATGAAGCAGGTAAATGTTGATGCTGAGGATGAGTCATCAACCTAACAACCTGGAAACCCACACTTCATGGACACACACATAGAAGATGTTCATTGTCTGTGAATATATGATGTAATAATTGGGCCTGTCAAAGGTTAATTTAATTTACATAATAGTGAACAATATATAATGCTGTTGTGTTGCTAATTTATGCTTAGAGATGCTAGATGCAATGAATGATGTGCAGCTCTGACATACAAGTTTTACTTTTTTTTTAAACAAACCTATCTCTAACCTTTAAAACACCACTATTTTTTACTCAGAAAATAAGCAACAAGGATGTAGATTTTGATAATTTTATATAAATGCCACATGGAAACTTAACAGCTGCCTAATCCAGAATTTAGTTCATCTATGAGGACAGCGATAAACTTTGATGGATTAGACAAGACAGGATTCTTATTTTTGCACGCAAGAGTGTACATGCATTGATTATTGCTATTTCCATCTACAGCCAGGCACCACTCTTGCCCTCGGTAGTGCAGCTGTCAGGAACGCATCCAGTGGCGTAATGTGAAGGGAAAATATAAAAGGCCAGCGTTGGCACAATCACAGACTGTAATAAACTTCCCACATCAATGTGTAGACTACAAAAGAAAGAAAAAAAAATGTGCCAAAAAATCAGAGCAAAGAAAAGCAGCAGTAACACACTGACAGCAAACTAACTGTTTAGATGAGAGATGCTTCGCTCCTCTCAGCCGGTGTGTAACATAATATTTATTTTTTCCCTCCCTCAGGAAACACTTATGATAGATCTATCATGGTGGATGAAGAAGAGGCATCCATTTTGTTGTACGACATCTGGGAACAGGTGAGAGTTATACATTATTAACGCAGTGCATTTTCCATTTACATTGATTTGTGTGATATTGCGTTTGTAAAAGATGGGATGCTAAATTTGGTATCCGTTTCTCTCCTGAAGGATAACAGCCAGTGGCTCAAGGAACAGTGCATGAGGATGGGAGACGCCTACATCATCGTGTATTCAGTAACGGACAAATCGAGCTTTGAGAAGGCATCAGAGCTCCGTATTCAGCTGCGCCGGGCCAGACAGTCAGAGAACATTCCCATAATTCTCGTGGGCAACAAGAGTGACCTGGTGCGATCCAGAGAGGTGTCTGTAGATGGTAAGTAGGTGAGATTAACTTATCATGGAGTCTACAATGTGCAAGAGTCAGGGAAAGCATTTTTTAAAGTAAATTTGAAGTTTAAAGAAATTTTGGAGGCCTTTCATGACTACATTTGACAGATCTGATTAAGCATGACTGACCTCACTCTGTTCAGGCCACATTTCTCAGTTGGCTGCTCAGGTTCAGACTGGGCCTGCATTCAAACACTACTATGGCAATCTGCCAAAGTTAGGACTATAAGCTCTCCAGGGTTACCAAGTCCAGCCTAAATCTAAATGACTGTGTGATTTATTTATTTTTAAATGCACACATCCTCAGAGTTCTAATCCCCTCTTTCTCCGTGTTTTCTTTCAGAGGGAAGCGCCTGTGCAGTGGTATTCGACTGCAAGTTCATAGAGACGTCTGCGTCCCTTCACCACAACGTGCAGGACCTATTCGAGGGCATCGTCAGACAGATCCGCTTGAGAAAAGACAGCAAGGAGGAGAACGCGCGGCGCATGGCCAACTGCAGGCGCAGGGAGAGCATCGGCAAGAAGGCCAAGCGGTTCCTGGGCCGCATGGTCGCACGCAAGAACAAGAAGATGGCCTTCAGGCAGAAGTCAAAGTCCTGCCATGACCTGACGGTTCTCTGAGGAACAGACGGGACAGACGGACATTTTTTTCTTTGGCCTCTGAAGACCAGATGCTGTGTGTGTTTTAACACTAACCCTAAAGGACTAATAGAGCTGTACAGAAATATATATTTTTGTTTTTTAGACACCTACCAAAAGCAAAGAGAGGATGTAATTAATAAAAATGACGTTGTGCAAGTCATATCATGATAATGGTGATAACCTGCATGAAGCTTTGCAAACATTTATTATATTTTATTTTATTTTATTTTATTTTATTGTCTGCCTTAAACATGTGGCCGTCATAATATGATCAGTATGTATGAGCAATCCACAATGGCTTGTTATTTCTAATGAGTTGCAAAGATTGCCTTGCTGTTGGGTTATTGTTGTGCTCCTTTGTTGGAAAGGATTGATGTATATACTGTAACATGAATTATACTGAATGCTACATACATCTCATTATTCTATACAACAAGGTAAAGAGTCACAATAATAGGTCATCCGGAGTTGTATTTACTTGAAACGTGGTACGCAGGTTCGTGCCTTGGCCAGACCAGTCCGAGCTTATAGAAACCTTCTGTTGTTCTTTGTTGTTCCATAACATTGAAATAAGGTTGTGAATGTATGAGTAAAGCAATAAGTTATATTCGTCTCGTGAACCTCAACATTATTTGAACATTCTTTGTTTACGCGGATTTCCTTTTTTCAATAAAATACAAAATCAAATCATAAAATCTTCTCCGTCATTATTCCTAAAGCAACAAATTCAGTGGAATACAACAGAAAAGAAAATGGACCTCGATTTACATGCTCATTAATATTCATGTGATCGTATCGGTGGAATGGAACCTCGCTGGCCATTGGTTTTACAGGAAGGAAACAGGGTAGTTAAGCATGTTTATCTGGAGGTGTTAACCATTAATCCACCGAAGGAATACAAGTACGCAGTTTTTCCACCCAATTTAAACTCCACTCACACCTCTCAGAGGGAGCACACACATCAGTTGGAGAAGGTAAGATGAAACTTTTTTTTGTTTAAATAGGAGTAGAGTTGAATCATTTTTGTTCTTTAACTGATCTCCTACTTTTTTTTTCTTCTTTATCGTCGTCACCATCTGCTTTTGTTGAACTACAGTATATGCAGAGTGTGTTGTTACACATTGAAGACCTGGGTTGGAGTTAAAGGAATACACGGTGCATTACTATGACTGTTACCATGATTTGGTTTTGCTAGTCAACTGTATCTAAAAGATATTTGACAGACATCAGGACTCCACTGAAATATTCTTTGCATTTAACTTGATTTCAAGAAACAAACGTTTTTACTTCCAAATCAAATGTGCTTTTCTTTGTCTTCTGTGTTACTGACTGTAGTTTGGGCTCAGATGTTGCTTTAAATCGCTTTGTAGGTGTAAAAACGGGTGTATGAAAGAATTCCATGATGGTGAATCAGTAACAAGACAAGAAATTGTGTTGTTTGTTGGTCAGTTTGAAATGCTGCGAATGTGCCACATTTGCAGGGACACATGGCTGACAGAGGAGCTACACCAATGCTCATCAAAGCTCTCATAGTAAGATTTTCTTTTTGTTACTCTTCACTCTCACATTTTTTCATGTAGTGGAGCAAATTACACTCAGTAACGCTAAGACACACTAAATTTCTTGTTTCGCAGTTGGCAATACTTCACACATTTGCACCCTGCTCTGGAGCAAATGTTAAAATTGGTGTCCCAGAAAACTATGACGGTATTTTCCCATGGTATCTAGCCAAGGTAAGGCATTTGAGTTTACTTGAAATCACCAAATTGAGGTGTTTCTTTTGTCCATCGCATTCCTACATGGAATTAGATGTGTGATTCTTCAATTTTAACCTGTTTTTTCAAAAACATGTACAATGTTAAGTGGGATTCTATAATTTGAGATGCAGGTTGACAATAACTCTTAGTCTAGATGTCGAACAAGGATCAGTAACTGTTGGAAATTCAGTAATGATTTATATGCAAAGCCCACAGAAGCATCCTCACAAGTAAATCACAAAGTTTCCTCACAATTAAAACTGATAACATCTTCTGGCAGCTCCTTGAGGTGTTGATCATTCAGGAAAATGGCAAAAAGGCCATCCTTACTCAGAAAACGAAAGTAGAGGGCAGAAGAAAACTCTTTTTCCCCTCTCTTTCCAATTTTCTGCACTCAAGGCTGAAGATGTATGAACATGATGTCGTCACCACTGTTCTATAATTGGCACACCCACAATGAGTTTCAAGCGTCAGACCCTCATCCTCTGCATTTAGTCCGGCTGGGTGGCAGGTGGGGCGTTTTGTTCGTATATGCCACTCAGGCGTCCTTTGGATTGTGCCACAGCATGAGTATCTGGCAATTTAATTGGCTGCATTATGATGTCATCACTTCTTGTATGAAACAAGTCTTTGTGTCGCAGTGAGTGTAATTAACCTCTGACTCACTCACAGATAGCATGTTAATAGCCAGAATGGAAGATAATAACCGCACTTTGTGTTATATAAGGAATGGACATAATAATTGCTTTACATGTCTTTCAAGGTAAACTCTCTTCACTAATCTATTGAATGAGTCATTTTTGTAAACCTTACAAAGAATAAAAGCACTGCAAATATATTTTTAAATCATTTTGCAAGCCACTGTGAATGAACACTCCAACATACCACTGGCTTTGAATGGAGACAATTGGATCCTGAGATGTTTTCCCTTGCTGAGGACCTTCATTTAGGAAATTCAAAACATCTAAACTTTGTGTCCACCTATTCAGGCTGAATCTTCCTGCAAAATATTAGAGGGTTGCAGGGTTATCAAAACAATAACTTGACCCTCAGGCAAATTGAATGGCAGCACACTGGCAAAGTGAAAATTTAAAGAATAAAGTGGGCTTTGGTTTACATTTTCTTCTTTTTAAATCTCTTAAAAAGACTAAAACCGAGACGTTGTTGGTCCATGTTCACCCTACCCTGTCTTAGCCCATTTATTCCCACTGATCTCAAATACCTTTAGAATTTTGTCATGACCATATAGTTTGATCTTTGAATAGCACACTCATTTCCTAAAACAACTAGATACTGCAGTTATTTAGCAAATGTTATTCAAACAGCGGTAAATAGTATATTAGTTGAGGGACTATTTTTAGCAGAGGATTTATACACATTTAGTGTATAAATCCTATGTGAAAGTGAAACCTGAAATCCTACTGGTAACAGCGCTAATAACTTGAAGCGCAGCCATGGATCTCAATACTATGTTGTGTATTTCAGTCCATATGCCTAGATAAGAATAGTAGTTTTTTTGTTTATTTTAATAAAGAATTCATGTTCAGAGTTGCTGATCTGACACCAAATCTATTACCAAAATTAGCTCATTAGTAAGCAAAATAATTCATGAAAGCAACCTGTTAACCATGTTAAAAAAACAAAACACCCAGCACATGTCCAGATTACTCATGTTATGGACATCATCGACAGCAGACAGACAAACCAACCAGACTACACCTGTGTACATAATTTAAAACTTACTAAAAAAAATAGATTTTAATTAGGCTTTACTACTTTCTTTTATCAGTCTTTCTAACTTTAGAAATGTTTTTGAGAACCCAACAAACTTGATATTTGGTCCTCTAAGACATGTGAGACAAGTTGAGATCAGCTAGTGTGAGTAATGCATTGTTGTAAATGGAGTTTCATTGCAACTAAACTTGTAACTCTTCACCAGACAACTGCAAACTTGTCTCACAAAAGCAAAATGGAAAAAGAAATTTTGCTTGTAAGTTTAGTTTTTGGCAAATATGAATAAAAACAATGTGTTTCTCAACTCCCAATCACTTTATGTTTTCATTGTGCTTTATGCAATGTAATTACTTAATGACCCCCTGTGGTGAAAATCAATCTGTATCACTGTTCTTCTTCAGAATTGCTTTCTGGTTCAAACATTTACAGCTAAATTACTCCAGTATCCCAACTTGCCAGTGTGTAGCATGGAGTAGATTGCAACGTTTGAGCAGAGTCTTTGTTGAGCTGGTGTGCTTGAGCTGCAGCAAGTAGTGGGGGGCTAGATGGAGAAAGAGGCAGGGACTTTGTAGATCTGCTCATTCTAGAGGAAGCAGTTGTGTACAGTTACATCTAAGGCATTTTAAGGCAGGAAAAAAAATTATTAACGCAACTTTGATACACAGAAGGGAGTTTTCGGGGTTTAACAATAACAATAATTATAATCCAACCTTTATTGATCCCCTTGAAAATCCTTCTCTGCATTTGACCCATCCTATTCAAAGTTAACCTTAACTATACATACTAGGAGCAGTGGGCTGCCGCGGTGCAGCGCCCGGGGAGCAGTCAGGGTTTAAGGGCCTTGTTCAAGGGCCCGCAGTGGTGGTGATTGGGACAAACGGTCGCTCTCACTTTCCCACCTCAACCTCTTGCCAGTCCAGGGGCTCAAACCAGCGACCCACCGGTTACAAGTTCGCTTCACAAACCACTAGGCCACCACTGCCCCTAATCTTAATCAAAGTTAAAGGGACTTTAACATTTTAAGCCTTTCTTTTGTCAATTTTCAGTTGAGCTTTCAAGTCATTCTTGCCAACTAGTCTAGGGCTAGAAAAAAGTGGATTTTCCAGCTCTGAAGCTAATTTTAGGAAGACCTGTGGCAGTCAATTTTTGATGTAGCACCAAATGACATTTTGGTATGACAAAACTAAGTTGTTTCTACCCACAACAAACATTTGGCTCGAATTGAGTGAATATTAGTGGAGATATGAATTTTTGAATATTAAAGATTTTTGTTTTGATGATAAGTTATAGATTTTTATTATTTAAATTTCTGAAAGAAAAAAAGTCAGCATAAGCTATTGACATGATTACAAGTTCCAACTTTTTCTTGAGGTTTCTGGAATATTCAGTTAAAAAAAAAAAAAAAAAGCCAAATCCTGTGAAAAATAAGCGACTGGTGAGGCTTTAAAAGAATCGCTGAAGTTTCACCAAGGATCTATTTTCAAAAATTCATAGCTCAAAAAGTATTTGGAGTAGAGCTGTGGGATTTTGCAAGATTCCAAAGTTTAGGTAGAAGTTGTTGCATGATTTATTTTTCAAGAAAATCCATGACCCCAACTGGGAGGCCCTAGGTGAGTTGGCATGAAATGACTCTTTCAGTCCAATACAGCTTAAAATCAAATCACTGACAGTTGTGATAACTTACCTTCTGTTGCCATGTTTGTTCAGTACTCCTGCGCTTCACTGCTTATGTATATCACCTGCAGGAACACAGAGTGATGTTTCATGAGTTGTGTTGCTCTGTTCTGTGCAGCTCCACAGCCTGCCAGTGAATTACAGTGACCTGGTGGTGACAGGAGATGATGAGGGGATATTTGGAGTTGATGCTCAGTTTCTGTACGCTCTAAAACCACTGGACAGAGAGAAACAGCCGTCTTACTCTCTGCAGGTAGCACTTTTTATCCTGTCATATCATATTGTAGTAGGGATAGCAGTTCTTACATGTCTTAGCTCATGAAGAGTTGCCATAAATGTATTAATTCAAGATGCATCAAAGTCATATATCATAAAAATGCATTTCTATGTAGTAGTTCATCATTTGAAAAGCCATGTGCTTCTGCTCAATAATGCATAAAGAATGAATCCCTCTTTAGATTGTTCTTAGATTCTCGTGGGATGACTGCATGTCGATTCCAGTGCGTACACTGAGGATATGTTATTTCTGTTGACTGCAGGTGTCCTTCAGAACATCAGTGCATCGCCAGAGCTTCACTGTAGAAGTCTGTGTCATCGACAAGAATGACAATGTGCCTGTTTTTATAGAGGAGAGCATGAGAGGCAGCGTGCAGCTTGGGCTCCTCAAAGGTACCAGGACCTTGTGACTATATTATACAAGTCTGTCCACATTTTTTTAGTCCTCATGTTTATGTTATTAAGACAGTGGAAAACATGTCTAACATATCCAGGGAAACAGCTTAACCTTAACCTAATGACAGAATTAGTGACGTAGCATACTGACTCTGTTAAGTTATGAAAGAAAACAAAATGCTGTACTGCTAGCATCATGTATCAGTCTTTAACAGTATTTTATTTTCTTTTTATTCAACAAGGATCACTTTACTGAAAACCAGATTTTTATGATGACTAAATGATGATGAAATAATCTCATCACATTGTCTGTGTGCAAAATAGGCAATTTGAAGCTGGATCTTCCTTTAACTTTCTAAACTTTGTATCATCTAAGTGGCACAATATTCTATCTATCCATATTCTATTCTTTAGGGAGTTAATAAGCTTTGTTGGCTGGCTATGGGTAGAAAAGGAAAGACTTCTGTAATACCTTTCATTCCATTTTTTTGTCTCTGCATTTCCTGTATCTTTCAGGAATCCCATTCATGCAGGTGGAGGCTCTAGATCGCGATGACCGCAACACTGCCCACGCTGAGCTGCGGTTCAGCCTGATGGAACAGACACCCAGGATTCCCTCCAGTCAGATGTTCTTCATCGGCTCCATCACCGGAGAGGTTTCCCTCACTGAGGAAGGTCAGTCCTAACCAGTGGCTGAAGGGAAAGAATCGAGCTCTCGGGAAGTTTCTACATACATGTTTTGTTCAGAGGTCAGAATGCAGGGTTATCTAGAGGGCTGCACGTCGGATGTAAGAACATACAATATGCTACAGTTTACAGTATACTACAACTTCTGTTTCTCATTTCTGGTTACATGTTAAAAAATAGTCCATAAATTTTCACATAGGTGAAAATTACCAATATTGCCTTGTAGCAAGAAATTTCAGTAAAGAAGCGCTTAAGACATGTTTGTGGAAGGCTAGAATCAACTTTGCTCCTATATAATGTCCAGACCTTAATGTTTTGGACAGTTAAACCTTTTTCATTCTTCAGGCTCACTGCTTCAGCACATTCAGTATGACATAAAATAATGGATGCTTTGTTGGTGGCAAGTCCCAGCTTTGATTTGAGCAGGTACACATCAGTACAGAAGGAACTGTGTGCAAACCCTTTCTACACAGACGGTCCAAAATTTAAGGGTTCAGAGGTTACTGGACACAAACAACAAAATCATCATGTTTAACATTTTGTGGAAAATTCTTTGCAACCAATCACTGCCTGAAGTCTCTGGCAACAAGACATCACTGGATGTTTTGTTTCTTTCTCGCTGATGCTTTTCCAGGTCTTTGCTGCAGCACCGTCAGTCACCGTCTTGTTTGATGTGGGGTCTCTCTGCCTTTAGTCTGATTCTGAGTAAAGCTCAATCAGACTCACATCAAATGACTGACTCTGCCAGTCAAGAATATTCCACCTCCTCACCTTGAAAAGCTTTTTGGTTGTTTTAGGTTTAGGTTTTAGGTTCTAATGCATTTGGTTGAATTTGAGCACATAGAGGGCCCCTGTATTTCGCTGCTTCATCCTGTTGCTTCAGTCAGCAGAGAAATCAGTTGCACTGGCAGCCATACATGCCCAGGACATAACAAAAGCACCGCTATGTTTGACAAGAGAGGTGGTAAACTTTGGCTTATGAGCTTTCCTTTTCATTATCTTCTTCACTTACATATTGTAATTTAAATGGCATCCCTGTGTCAACTCTGAGCCATGCCAAAGACCCACTCTTTTCTGCGTTAATGAACACTGAAGTGACACACGACTGTCCGAGAAATGTTGATTAGCCAGATGTCCAATTACTTTTGAACACATGTAATTTGGGCAGTGTGTGTAAGAATGCCTGTATGTCATGCCCAGTTCACACAGGATACCTACTCAAATTAAGGCTGACATTGGAAAATTTCATGTCATATCTGTTCTGTTATTTCAACCTGAATGTGCCAAAGCAGAGCAATGACCTTTATTTAGAGTCTGTTCTGTGTCTACCAGAGAGAGCAATATTCTCTTCAATACTTAGGGGGTCACTTTTCTATAAATAACAAATTTAGGGGAACTTTATCAAAAATGTTGGTTTGTTGATCTGTTTATGTAAATAAAGAAAAGAAAAGAAAAGAAAAGAACAGAAAAGAAAAGAAAAGGAGGAAAATATCACCCAATATATATATATATATCATTGATATCTGCCAGAAAAATCTAGTATTGGTCAAGCTGTAATCATAAATGACGTGCTAGTCTTTAAAACTAATTGCTCTTAGTTACAGTTATTGCAATTGTTAAAACATTATCAAAATAGGAAAAATAAAAAACTTAAATAAAGCCCAACATGAAATATTTGACATATAGTCTTACTATGTGTTACATATGGAATAAAATACAAACAATGTAGAATAATTAGATGTGCTGCAAAAGTATGATTATGTTGGCTAATGATACTTCTTTTGAGCCAACAAACAGACACACACACACACACACACACACACACACACGTGCGTGCGTGCAGTAAATTCCTGTGTGCTGCTGCTATTTCTGTAGCTCTGGTATTGCCCTTTGTTACGGTTTGGCAGGAGCTGATGACTTTCACACTTGCTGGTCTCTTCCGGCCCACACTGCTGCTGATTTCCACATGGCAAGTAGCAGTGAAAATTGCCTCTTTGATTTTCTACCTTATCCTCAGCCTGGCTGTAGCTGATGATTATGATTGCCTTTATAATGGACTCTTATAGTGGCTCCTTTTAAGCAAGGAGTTGCAAATGAAGTCATGAAAATAACACTCAGATGGCTAAGAAAAGTAGGAACAGGGTAAATTTAATAATAATAATAATGCATTGGTTTTATATAGCGCTTCTCTAGACACTCAAAGACGCTTTACATTGCATTATTCATTCACTCCCATACTCGATGATGGTAAGCTACGTATGTAGCCACAGCTGCCCTGGGGTAGACTGACGGAAGCGAGGCTGCCAATCTGCACCATCGGCCCCTCCAACCACCACCAATCACTCACTCTCACACTGCATTCACCCAGGCTTCCTGGTATTCCCTCACGGTCTCCCATGCAGGTACTGACCAGGCCGTGCCTCGCTTAGCTTCCGAGATCTGACAGGATCGGGCATCCACAAGGCGGTATGGCCATGCCATACATAAATTTAGTATGTGATGTGTGTAATATCTTATTTATCTGAGAGAAACTATAATCAGTGATGGATTTTATGTGTTTTTAGCCTTCGTATTAATATGTAATGTTTCTGTAAAGTATTAATTTTCACTCTACATTCATTGCACATACACCAGTCAGGCATAACATTATGACCACCTGCCTAATATTGTGTTGGTCCCCCTTATGTGGTCAAAAATGCTCTGAACCATTGGGCATGGAAAAA
>OMNN01031854.1:0-12793 GCA_900302755.1 Chromis chromis | reverse complement strand
ACATTTTAATCAGTGCAACCGTCTCCACTCATCAAGCCACGTGCTTTTTAGGCATCTCACAATTCCGCATGTGGACCGCAACCAAATACAAGCAATAATCCCTATTCTCCTGTGATTGGTGGTCATGTGACATACACCAGTCAGGCATAACATTATGACCACCTGCCTAATATTGTGTTGGTCCCCCTTATGTGGTCAAAAATGCTCTGAACCATTGGGCATGGAAAAAGGGACCTCTCAGGGTGTTCTATGGTGTCTGGCACCATGACGTTGGCAGTGGATCCTTTGGGTACTCTGGGTTGTGCAGTGGGGCCTCTGTCAATCAAACTTGTTCCACTGCATCCTGTTGATGCTTGATCAGAATGGGGTCTAGGAAGTTTGGAGGTCAAATCAACATGTTGGGCCATTGTCATGTTCCTCAAGATGTTCCTGATTGTTTGATGTTTTTGCCATGTGGTGGGGTGCATTTTCCTGCAGGGGTAGGCCAGTGACATTTTGGGATTGCCATTTGCATGTGAGAGTGTGCTTGTTCTGGAACAATGTTTATTTGGGTGTCTAAGTCTCATCAACACGGATGCCAAAATCCAAGGTTTTCCAGCAGAACACCAGATAGTACCAATATGATCAATGTTATTCACTTCACCTGTCAGTGGTCATAATGTTGTTGCTGATTGGTGTATGCAGTATCATATCATCAAACGTGGCACAATGTACTTTATACTGCAGATGTCTTTGTAAGAGAGGTTAATTCTGAAATAAATTAAAAACAAAAATCTAGGAGCCTCTACTTTGGACCCAGAGATGTGTGGCCGTTATAAGCTGGCAGTGATGGTGAAGGACATGGCTGGGAAGGCGAATGCTTTCTTTACCACTGGCATCGTGACGGTTGAGGTGACCGGAAACACGTGGGCATCACCCGACCCCGTGAGGCTTCAGGAGAACCTCCCCGGTCCGTACCCCATCCCCATCTCACAGGTGAGGCAGAGAAGCCCTGATCAACGTGTATTCACTCTGCAATCTTTTTACATAAATCAGTGAAACGACTTGGTGTAAGAGCAAACATCTATCTCAATGCTGTTCCAACTATGGTATCATGTTACAATAAAACAAACTCTGTCAATAGTCTGGACTGAGTAAAGTGGCATCACATTGCTAGCTGCTGTTTTTAGGGCCTCTCAGGACCTCCTAAGTGACCAAATACTAAATTATTGATGCTGTTCAAATGCCATGGATCCTTTCAGGCTACCTCCTGACTGAGTCATTTTAACTCACTCACTCTGCTCCCCAACCCACCTACCAACCACCACTCTGAAGGGTGTTATAACAAATCTGACAGTTTAAAGGGAAAATCCACACTAAAATACAACCGGAGTGGGCGAGCTGTCAGGGAGAAGAGTACATGAGGACAAATGCCTTCAGCAGCGAATCCCTGCTTTGTCTTCTGGCCATTTCTCTGCTCTCCTTCCTCACATCTGCTGTCCGTCTTTACTGCACCTATCAAATAAAATGCCAAAATGCATAATTTAAAAATACATATGGAGTGTTTCATAGTAGCTCAGTATAAAAATATCATTAGAAAGACATTCTTGTGTATTTTTTGGGCACATTTTTGTAGTTGATATCTCAACTATATTGTAGCTTTAAAGTCTGCTTTGGCTATTTGTATTAATTAATCAGTCAATAAAAACTAATCTAGAATTCTATTTACAAAACAATCATTTAAGTCAATTCGCGTATTCAACCGTTTTTTCTCTCTTTGAGTTTGACTCTGAGCTACTTGCACAAAACAAGACATCTGAATACATCATCTTGAACTGTTCCGAACAATTTTGGACATTTCATAAACCAAGTGAATTATTCATTGATCAAATAAATCAGTCAGATTTATTGGTGATGCAAACCAATTGTGCAAGTATGCTTGTTAAAATTTTAAAAAATGAAAATGAATAATAGAGCAGCCCCATCGAAGCTGCAGCAGTATTCATGGTGATTGTATCATGTTATTTTATGATTTTATGATCTGAAGGCTGAAAATCCTTGTCTAGATAAAAGTCTGGATGTTCACCAATGAGTTGATCCTTGTTTCATTGAGGTCCAACTCCCATAAGAGTCACTTGGTGGTATCTGATTATCAGTAGATGCTTTGAGTTGTGGTTAAAAGAGAAAATTAACACTACTGTCCTGCGTCTTTGCGCCACTTTTATGTAAATTCTGTATAAACTTTTTCTTGCAACATATCGTTGCATTTGCATCTATCCCTGGACTTGTTTAACCTTTTGTTTGTTTTAATAGTAGCCATATCAACTACATGTCTATAAATAACTCAAATCCCCTCAGAGGTTTTGTAACATGGAAAAAAAACAGTCCGCTGGCACTGTTATTCTTTGTGAGGATTTTTTTTTTCAAATGTATGTCTGTGAAATGAAATTGATTTTTTTTCCATTCACTGCTGAGAACTGTGGAAACAAATAGGTCTGTAGAGCTAATTCCGATGCTGAACTGAATGTGTTGTATTGAATCTGAGAGTCGCTGTGGCCACTAGGTACATCGCAGTACCTCCCCCCTCCCCTTGTTTTCTCCCACCTCCCCCTCACTCGCCCTCAGCCTCTCATCTCTCCTGTTCTAACATCCCCCTCCACCCACTGAAAACGTGTGGCGTGTGGGCACATTCAATTTTTTTCTTTTCCTTTTTGACATATTTTTAAAGGCCAGTCTACAATAAAGTCTGTCTCTCTGTCTTGTAGGTTAAATCACAAATGCTATAATATAATACATAGTTTGGTGACTTTTAAAGGATATCTTCATTACTTTAATATCAAAAAAGAGCATCTGTGTGTCTGTATGGAAATGAGGCTGTCTGGAAATATTTCAGTGGGCAGATTCCATCTGTGTATTTGTTTTAATTCCTAATGAACAAAATGTGTCAAGAGGGCGGGAATAGAAGCCTCTTTTGTTCCATTACTGAACCGTCTATGTGAAAACCATTTAGTTACAGAGTCATATTTGTCCTCATCCCGAATCTAAATCACACAAAATTGGATTAGGTTAACGTGGTGTTTACTTGGGGGAAGCCTCATTTCGCCCACGGTGAGTGATCACTCTGCTGTGCTCAGTAGGTGGTGGGAATAACCGCTGTTATGACACATACAGAGTTAGTCGTGTTCAGCAGCCCACTCTGTGGATCTTACCTCCCCTACTGTCTCAGATAAATGGAGCAGTCAGGTCCACATCCACTCATCTGTGAAAAACATCATCTTTTATGTTCTGACATTATCCACAGTGTGACAGATGCTAGAATCCTTGTGCTGCTTAGCATCCTTTCTGCATTTCTGCCGTAATCATTCCCTGTATAAACGTCTGATATGGAAGTGAGCTCAGATTGCTGTTGTGATCAATTTCCCTGATTCTGCAATCAGATCAAACTGAGCTCTGGCTGTAAATTTAAATCCAAACATTTGTTATCAGCACTTTTACGTCACTGGGGCGATGGAGGTTAATTTCAAACTGTTATCTATTGCATTTTTTTTCTGATTGCCTAAAACTTTGATTATGTAATGCAATCAGCAGAACTACTTGAACTCGGTAATGCAATCTATTGAGACTTGGGAGAGGGAGAGAGGCCTCGGTGCCTGTGAACGAATGAGTCAAAGCTCTTAACTGCATTGAATAGTGAGTGTTCGCAGTCGGATGAAATCTGATTATCTGTTGTGGAATTAGTTTGAGCCTTGCTAGACCTTCGTCACAGCCTCGTAATCAGTTTTCAATATTACTTATACTTGTGTCAAGGTGGTGCTTCAGCAAAACGTTAGTCATCGAAGGTGATGTCATGTTCTGAACAGCAACAAGATTAAAGCTGCTAATCAATATTTGTGTGGTGACATTTTACCAAAGGCCCATCTTATATGAAAGAACTGAAAATCATCACCTGAACCTGCAGCCTTTTAGTTTCTTTCAGCACTGGCCAAACTGCAATGTAGCCATTTCAACTTTACAAGACAAGAATGTGTGGTAATTCAAAAAATAAAAGTTATTACAGGTTCAGTGCACTGAATCCCTAACAAGACCTAGAGACCTAGAACCTAGAGAAGCACATTGACAAGCTATCAGGGGAGACGGAGCATTTTCTGCAAATGCTGACAAAAGCAAAACAGATGATTTCATAGATGTTTTGTATATAGCCTGACTTTATATAAAACAGTCAGCCATCATTAATCATATTTCTTCAAAGCTCTAAGGTCTAGAAACACTCCAAAACACTGAGAGGCAGCCAGCTGTGTGAAGTAACTCTGTGTATACAAGAGCATTGCGTTTGAGCAGCTATATCCAAAACAAGGGAGGAGTGTGTGACAGTGAATTGAGGAGATGCACATGCCCTGAGTGTGCATCAGCTGTGCTGCGACTGGGCTCCTGTCCTTGTTGGGTGCTGTTTGATGGCTACTAGGGCCTTTTCAGCCGCTCTGCACAGCCGTCTGTCAAGGGCTGTAAAGCAGAGTGGAAAATCCCCTTCAGCCTGCAGTTAGTTTTGGCTGTGCTCTCTGTTCCCCATCATTGTCAGTGCATTCGGTTGGCTCCTTATCATGTAAACAAATGGTAGCTAAGCTTTGTACTTTAACATCACATATGCTTTGCTGCAAAGCTCTCCTGGGTCCAGATTTAAAAAAGCACTTTACAATTCATTTCATGAGTTTTATTCATGCTTAACACACTTAGATATGAAGAATTTTGCATTTGTATAAATGTTTGTATATGTGTGTGTGTGTTAATATAGGTCAAATGGAGTGGGAGTCAGGCAGAGTACAGTCTGGAGGGGGAGTTTCCAGAGATGCTCTTCACCATCAGCAGAGAAGGAGTCATTTATCTCAATGCTCCTCTGGACAGAGAGACACAAGACCAGGTCTGCACTGTAACTGCAAACACCTTATGATGAATGCCAGATCACTATTACTGTTTAAAATGTCTGAGCATTAAGGATGCAAGTGCTACGCCTTTTCCTTTATGAAGCACCGAAACTGAAACTTTATTGGAACTCTGTCTTAGTGTGTTTGTCTTAGTGAGTCAAATGTAATTTCGTTCACAAGAAGAATAACACCAAGTGACAGATTTGATGGCACTAAATAAGTTCTCATGTTGTTCATTAAAGGTGAGGTAGGCAGTCTTTTTGCATACCAACCTGTGTGCGTACCAGAATTTAAGTGGTCTAAGCCAAAACTAGACCTCTGCATGTCCTCTTGGCTGCGGTTTCAGGCATTTTAGATAGTATAAAGTGCAACAAAGTCCACAAAGGGAGTAGGATGTGTCGGCTAAATTGGCTAAACAGAGAACAGGAAAGCAATCTTTGAGTTCTGTTTAAGGTCAAACAAGAATATTGACTTGCTCATGGTTGTCTGTGGGAAGGGCTTCAAACAGACAGGGGAGAGCTGCAGGAGGAGGACTGTAAATTCAAATGATGGTGTCTTCTTTCCACCATCCTTTTCAGATTTCTGCCTAAGATACCTTTAAAAGAAAACCTCTATTTTTATTAACTTTTACTCACAACTTAATTGTCTGTTATGTGAAGGGGCCGATACACACATTACTGCAACAAAGCTGAGTACTGAGCACATTCTATTTTTAAACCTGAACAAAGATAATTAAGGAACCAACCCACAACCTGAAAAGCACAGATCTGCTCCTTAAACATATCGTTGTAGCAAAGGTTTAATGCATTACGACAAGGATTGTAAAGCTAAAGTCTTGATTTTAAATGCTCGCTTTTAGGCCAAGGGGAGGATTGTTATTTGTGGTAAGATTACAAATTTAAGTCCATTTGTTTACATTTTACTCTTGAGTTTTGCGCATGACTTAAGCTCCTGAGAGCTTTGAATGGCTCGGTGAACAGTACATTCTGGCACAAATGCTCGAGTGGCCGAAGAATAACACAGCTAGACTGAGCTACATGAGTGGAAGTGATTAGTGTTAAAACACACGCTTCTAGCACATTGCACTCTCTGTTTCCCGCAGTGACCATTTAATAAAAGACTGAAAATGCTTCACTTCTACATCATATTGAAGACATTGAAATGCATTAGTAGTTTTTAAAAGACACACTAATTAAGGTATGTATTGAGTCAAAAAGGGAAAAGTGGAGCAAACATAAGGCTTTTGCTATTTTTGCACAAATCATCAGGGGCCTCCTGCTCAACCATCTCTAATAATTATTTAATATTTAAACAGTAAATGTAAAATTTTAGATTGTTATCACAAGTACTTTTTAAAAGATACCCATTGACCCACTTTTTTTGTTTGTTTTTTGCACATTGAAATTTGAGCCCATGTTTTTATGACAGTTTCTCAGTTTTCATTCCTCATAATTTGACCTGCTTGTCCAATATTCAGATTCTGAATCATTGGCATGATGAGAAATAGCTGTGGAAATTTCAGGCTTTTATCTTTAATAGTTCCTGAAATATTGTTGTTTAAACATGCAAAACAAAAAGTGCTAAATGTGGGTTGATGGAAAGTTAAAAAAAAAAAAAAAAAGGTATCTCAGAAAGTGTTTGATATATCAAGCTAAAATGTCACAAATATCTTTATAAATATCCATATTCTATGCTATAAAGATTTCCGGCAAATCAGAGATGGTCAAGTAGAATTTGGTCTAAAAAAAAATGATGATTTTAGATGGAGTGACCCCACTGCTACTGATGGAAAAGTTGTAGATGTATATGAAAAAGTATTCAGTTGAAAGTATTTAACAACCACTAAATTCCAGAAGTGTCCTGTCTGAATACAAATCATTTAGTCTGCGATGGTGCAGAAGGAGCTTTTTCACAGTTTTGGGCCTCAATATAGAGATTTCCATCCATCCATCCATCCATCCATCCATCCATCCATCCATCCATCCATCCAGTTTTTCAGTTTCATTACCTACTATATTATGAGTTGTCGGTGTTGTCTCTAGACAAATATTGTGTTTCACTTTTTGCCTTGTCAGTTCCAAATCAGCATTGTGGTCGAGCGTCCAGATGGAAGAGAGATTGCCAAGCCTGTGGAGTTGCGGGTGATGGTGGGCGACACTAACGATAACAGACCCACCTTCCCTCAGGCACAGTACCACACTGTGGTGAAGGAACTGGCTGCTCGAGGTAAATGACAGCTTTTATGTACTTCAGCAGTCTCAAAAAAATATTTACAAAATGTTTTTTAACATGTTGATATGAGTCTCACTTTTTATTCTCCAACATGTGTTTGAACATACTGTCCAAAGCTGCTCTGATTAATCAGTCTGCAGCAGGATGTTGTCTTATTCATTTAATTCTAATTACTCGTCACGTTTGAGATTACTACAGACAACATAATGTATCTTAATAATCTTTTGTCGAGTTGACTCTATAATGAGAACATTGTTTTACAACATAGTGGAGGAAACTGAAGCCTAGAAGGGTTGTGATTGCTGGATACCTTTTGTGAAAGCACTTTGGGATTTTTGCCAGGACACGGGGGGAAAGCACCCTCACTGCTACCCGTGCTCATAAAAAAGCATACGGTGTGTTGTGACATATTGGGCTGTGGCATAAAAGCTTTCTGTGTTGATGCTTAAAAGCGTTTTGATTCTGGGAAATGAATTAGACAGGACAATCTGTTAATCTAAATGGAATCACTGAGTGAGGATTAAATGAGAAAGCTATTGTTATATCCTTCCTCTTCCCCCCCTCCTCCCCCATTCTCACTGTTATGTGATGGTAAGTTATCACAGAGAGAAAAAACATTTTGGGAGGCTTTGGCTGTTTTACAGAAACATGCCTCAAGTGTTGGATTTCAGTTTAATCATTGAGATTATTTGAAATTCTGCAACAAGAAAAAACAAAAATTATTGGAAAAATTAGCTTTTTATTAAAATTCTATCCAAAAAAAGGATGCTCTTGCCTTTCTTTCTTGCTTTTACTGTTCTGTAATGTTGTGTCTTTCCCCAGGGACAGAAATCTTGACAGTGCAGGCGGCTGACAATGACGATCCCAAGACGGACAATGTGCGGATCTTCTACCGTTTAATCGGACAAATCCCAGAGAGTCCTCGTGCCCTGTTCAGAGTGGACCGTGACTCAGGGGTCATCTCGGTCCAAGCAGACAGTATGGAGGGCACAGCACCGCAGTACACCCTGACCATCACTGCTGAGGATGCCAAAGGTAACTATGTATTAAAATAAACATACAAATCAGAAATAAAGTTGCAGATGATATATCTCTATCTATCTGTATATCTCTACTTTATATTCTTTAAAACTCGCAGGTTGTAGGAAGGACATAATATCTAAGGTATAAATTGAGGGTAGATGCAGAAAATAAAACAGCGATCAAAGCTATTATAAAGTAGCAAGTGTGTCAAGAATTAACACAATGTATATAGATGTAGCACTGCAGCCTTCATAATGACAGACATATATTAGCTTTGTGAGCTTGTGCGTCAGAAACCCAGTTGGTACGTCCAGAGGATGTATATAGGCTCCGGGATGACAGATGATGTGGTCTGCATGACTCATGGACTCGGGGCATGATGGAGGCAAGATGAGATGCTTGCTCCTTCCTTCAGCATATTTTATTAGTGTGAAGGCCTGACCCTGAGTCACTAACAGAAGCTGTGATGATGTCCCTGGCAGGTCTGAACAGTTCGTGCACCGTGGTTGTGACAGTGCAGGATGAGAACAACAACCCGCCCGTCTTCTCCCAACACGAGGTACGAGAGCACATGTCCAAACAGACACACATGCGCAGAGATGAAGGCGCGCTTGTGATGCATCGATCTGCTCAGAGCATGATAAGAAAAAACCTTCAGGAGCAAAATAGATAAATAAATAAAGACAGGCCATAATAAGTGGCTGCTGGAGTGCAGACTGTGAATGCGCTCTGCAGGTCACTGATCTAATTTTCCTGGCGGGGAACGAGATATGGCGGCTAATCTCAGGCTTATAGTGATGGCACCATGTTATTGGAGGAGTTTTATTCAGTTCTTTGTACTCTAAGTGGACAGTGTTTTGAGAGTTTAATCAGATAAAGCTTTCTTTGGAGACTAGTTTCCACTCATTTATTTATAGCTAAAGCCACATCATGACGACAGAGGGCTGTCCGGTACTCTTAACATGGTAAAAATGATGTAAGAATCAGTGTTTTCTGAGCCATTACAATCTCACAGTAATTTCTGTATCAGCTGATTATTAATTTCAGCAGCTTACAGGGATGAATCCTCTGCTGTAGCTGTCTTAATTATAATAATTATTTGCTTTCGTTTTCCCTTTCATTTGCAAAACAGAAAATATCTTCAGGAGCTTCCTCCGATATCTGTGTTTATCCTGCAGCAATCCATTTGAGCAAGGCATCATTAATTCTGCAGTCGGAGGCCGGGCATGAAACAGGACAGCGGCTTCCCTTATTTTGGCGTAGCCGCTGGTGTGAAAAAAAACAAAATAGGCTAAAGATAGGCAGTTGCAGAAAATCCCCTCATTTCCACCCACATGTCCTGCATAACAGAGGAGGAAAGAAAAGCCGGGAGGGTTGGGAGTTATGTGGGAGAGCCATCACGCTGTGATAATGGGGAACCAGTTCTATAGTTGTTCTCGCTGTCAGACCGTAGTGACGCTGAAAGACATTACAAGCTGTGAAGGAACGTTTTATTTTGAGCGAGGAGAGAAGGCTCTGCTTGGAAATTTGACAGTGGAAATTGGCTTGTAGCGCTTCGACGCGAATGTCTACACCAATTATAGGAGACAGAATTCAGACTTTAAAAAACACTGTGCAGTGTATTTTTTGATATAACATCTGCCATCATGGTATTCTTTGCACCACTGCCTCAGCTACACTTGAAGACTTTAATCGCGTTTCTTCCAATCATTGCTCAATGCTCATTTTCATGCTGGTAAAAAAACACATGCAAACTTGTTCAGATAAGCACTACTACACACACACACAGAGGTGGAAAATGCTCTTGAGCAGGTCACGCCTGAGCAGTGCAGCTTTTTCCATGGCAATGCGAAGCCAGCGCTATAGGGGGGTGATGTGGGAGGCGAGTGGTGACAGGACTGGGTTCAGCGACCCTGTGGATGGGGCAGCCAGATCACAGGCACGGCCGCTTCACCAGAGGACACCTGCGAGTGGCAGATTAAACGCTGTCTAAACACACAGAGGCCTGCGAATAAAGGTCAGCTAACACCAGGAGGGCAACGGGGGGCAAATGTAGGCTCACACGCGTCGTCTCAACAGAAAATTGGACAGTCAGTCATCTGTGACTTTTATTGGCCACCACAAAAATTGCGACACCAACGGCTCTCTGACAATGCTAACAGTGGCCGGGTGCTGAAATAAATATTTAACATCATTGTTTAATATTTAATGCAGCTGTTAATGCAGAGGCAGTTGAGATTAATAAATGTATTGAAACTAATGACCCTGCCTTTGTAACTCTCTGAAAGACGCATTAAAGAGATTTTTGCTTTAGATTGTGTGTTTATAGATAGGAAAATAATATTATGAGGTACACTGTTGTAGAAATGTCAGAATATTATTATTAAGCACAAAATCCAGTCAGATGCTATGAACAACAAAGCAATCTTTGATCAGCGTCATTATAAGTAGTAATAATACAACTTTGTCATTTTCTTCATTGGCTCATAATGAAATTCTCAAATTGTTTCATGATGATGCCTCATAGAACAAATCTAATCTAAATATCAGCAATTTTTGAACCTTATTTTTTCAACCAGCACAATTTGCACGTTTATTGCACGTTCTTTTGTGCCTTGGTTTCCTTATCTAGATACCTTGAATTTCCTATCTATCTCATATCTATCTCATTTTCTTCTTTTGGTGCAGACAATTTCCCCGAAGAGAGTCCAGTCAGTCAAAATCTGTTAAAAATAGCACAGGTTACTTCTAGACTTCAACATAGGAGACTCTTAAGTGGTTTCTGCTCAGTGATCACACATTTTCTGTCTCCTCCCCATCAGTATGGACCCTTTCACATCCCAGAGGACGCTCAGGTGGGCACCACGGTAACAGCTGTGCTGGCGGGGGATGCAGATGTTCGGGGCGGAGACAGCTGGCAGGTGGACTACCGTTTAGAGTCCGGAAATGAGGAGGAGGTTTTCACATTGGTGACGGACAAGCAGACCAATGAGGTCTCACTCGTGCTCTCAAAGGTGAGCAGCACGAAACATCCTACAACCTCTTGTGCACGCCAAAAGTTCAAATTAACCTGATAAGTTCATTGTTTTCTTTATCCTGTTTAGAGTAGGAGAGAGTGCAAACAGACCTCTCCTCTCAGGGGCACAAATAATAATGCCAAGGACAATTTTTGGCATGATGGCTTGTGTCTGTCCTTGGGGAGGGGGTGCAGTGCTAAGAGCTCATTCAGTAGCTGACCGTGTCAAAATAGCAGCCACATAAAGTATTTTATGGGGGCACGATTTTAATAACACAGTGGGCACGTGTGGGGCACCGAAAGAAAGGTTGTAAAAAAAATATTCCAATACGTCAATACTCCATGCCTCAAATAGAAAGAGAGTCCTGATGACAATGGGATGTTTTAGCCCAATAATCTCTCGTGTCCCCATGGCGCATCACCCTTCGCCTGCCTCCTATAATCCAGCAGGGCGTTTAGGGATGCGTGTGAGAACGAGTGTGTGTCTGTGTGGGTTTTTGTGTGCATAGACTTTAGTGGTCGGCTCTCTGTAAAGTGGGCTGGGCAGGAGACACTCATTATTTTCAATCTCTCTGTGGGAGTTGATGAATGTGATTGAACCATGAGTTGCTCCTCTGAGATAAAGCACGAGATGTCCAAAAGCTAAAAATGGATCCTGCTGAATTATTTCACTTTAACAGGCAAGGACCTCAGTTTTTTAGAAGTGAGGAGATTAAACTGTTGTCTCTTTGAGTAGGTGTGCTTAAAGCTCTTGTATTGACCTTGTGTGATCTCACTAACTAACTCTAGAAGGGACACTGTTGTCTATTTAGCTTATTTGAGTGAAAATGAAAGCTTAAATCTTTCACAAGTAAAGCCCCGGTGGATTAAAAATGCACTTGAGCAAAACCTTTAATTCATCGAGTTACAGTGTGAGGTCAACACCACGAGGCAGACATTTCATTATTAGAAATCACACACTGCTCACAGCTCGAGTGAATAATTAGATTGTGTGAGCAGACACTAATGGCAGTTTACCATGCAGGCTAGAAGCCGGCGATTGAGGCAAATATATAATGACCTAGGAGAACTGAGGGGAATCTAATCTGTGTGGAAGAACTGTAACATTAGACATTACACTGAGTGTGAAATCGTTTTGTGAAAGAAACATTTAATTTGCTGTTAATATGAAAGTGGACTTGTAACAGTTAAATGTTAAATTTCAGGTCTCTTTAGTTTGCAAATTTAAGCGGAATTAATTTCCATGATATTGCACGAGAGATTAAAATATGTAGAAATATAGAAAAATTTAATTAACATTCAAAGTTCAAAGACTAAAGTTCTTCAGATGGAGAGCATGTAGTAAAATACATCTCATGCAATGGTAATACAGTTAGATAGATAGATAGATAGATAGATAGATAGATAGATAGATAGATAGATAGATAGATAGATAGATAGATAGATAGATAGATAGATAGATAGATAGATAGATAGACAGACAGACAGACAGACAGACAGACAGACAGACAGACAGACAGACAGATAGACAGACAGACAGATAGACAGATAGATAGATAGATAGAAAGAAAAATGTTAAATTAGTAAATTCTTATGATAACTTGACCCATCAGTGTCAGTGTTA
>OMNN01031853.1:2038-12615 GCA_900302755.1 Chromis chromis | reverse complement strand
AAGGTATCCAGCCCCTAGACCATCCAATTCCTTTTCATATATTTTACTCTAAATGGGACCATAATTTACTAAATAAACACTATGCTGTATTGTAGGAGACTTAAAACTAGTAATTAAGACCATAAACTCATTAGAAAAATGTTTACTGAGGTAACAAATCAAGGGAGAAGCAGGGTCATGTTCTCATAGGCTTCTATGATGTGTTTTTGCAACCAGCTCACTTACCCCCTGCTGGCCATTAGGAAGAACAAGAGTTTCAGTCACTTCTGCATTGGCTTCACTTTTCACACCAGAAGGCTCCATCCATCTTTTACATACAGCCTGTGCTAAGTCAAATCTCATAGTGATGGTAGCTGCTTGGATGGGTTTAGACATGTAATCTTCTTCACTACCTATCGGTGTAAGAGATGTTTTGCCATGAGCCCTACTCTGAAATACAGGCTATTATACAAAACACGTTGAGCCGTTTCTGTTAAGGCAAATGGAGATATGAGTTGTTCACAAGCAACAAGGTCAAACTCTGAGTACAGGGTGTGCTCGGCCCTGCAGACGTTAAGTCAAAGCAGTCCACTGCAGGTGTCTCCTGCACAGCCAACAGCTCTGAGACTCGTCCCTGTTGCCTCACCTTGTCGCACTCCGACAGTCCCAAAAATGTCGCCACATCTCACTCACCCTCTCTCTCTTCAGGACACCTTCTCTCTTCACACTGATGATTCATGACTATTCAACTGAGGCTGCACTCCAGTGGAGACTGAAATTTTCCAATTTGCTTCCTCTATAAATGATCCCAACATGGGTTGTTTTGACAAGTTGGTCATATATCAGAAATGGTAATGACATGACACACTGTTCCGATACCTTTAACTTAAATGGAAAGTTCTGATGGCTGTGACTGTATGTTTTCCTCACATTTGGGATGTTTATGAGTCCAGGTGAGAATAACATATGTTTGTCAGTAACACTCAGAAATCATTATCATACATTTTTTTCCGCACATGGTTCATGAACCCCCAAGTAAAACAGCGTATCTGTCTGCATAGTTAAATTAACTGAACTCACAAACAGCTAAAAAGAAATGTAATGGCCAGATTCTTATCTTATGGTCTTATGGACCCAGCTTTGACAGTCAACTTTAGACCCTGATACATTTTGAAGAATCAATTCGTAAAAAAATTACTCAATAGCAACAAAAGACAACATTTAAGTGACACAATTCAGAAGCTTCACAACAGTGCTTTGACCCTAGCTTTCTAACATACTCACACTGATTGCTTATTGCCTTAGCTTAGCATGTTAGCATGCTAACACTTGCTAATAAGTGCATGCCCTGAAACCAAACTCATTCTAAGCAGGTTTTTATGTGTTGTGTTTGCAGTGGAAATGTAACTGTAAACTGAAAACGGACTAAATATGGCAGATTTTTTTTTGTCAAATTTCTCAAAGGAAATGGAAGAGTAGCTCACAGCTAATACATGATAAAATAACTTGTAGGTTGTGTTGAAGCAGCTCCAAAAAATTTTGTAAAATAGAAAAAGAACTGTAGGACAAACGTTTGTATATTTCTAATTTAGTTTGCAGCAAATTTTCGAAATTGCAGTTTGACTAACGTATACCATATACAGTATCTTCCATAATAATAAAATTATTATGGATTTGTTAAAGTTAAAGTCCAGCTGAAGCTGATTACAATGTTATTATATTTTCTGGTATTTCTTCATGAACTCAAGTCATGAGCAAACTGAAATTTTGACCCATTGATGGCACGAGATGAAAAGTCAGTTATTCAACTCCTCCTGAGGGGAACATGAATTTGTCCAACAAATTTCGTGGCAGTCCATTTAATGGTAGCAGAGATATTTCAATCTGGACCAAAGTGTTGGTCTGGCTGACTGACAGTCCAACACTACCATCCCTGTAGAGCCACTAGAAGGTCTAAAATATGCAACAAGAAGCAATCACCCTTGTACTCTGGAAAGTCCACAGGCTTCAGTTTTCAAGTAACAGTTCCCATAAAAATTGTCAACAAAGAAACTGTGATCTGTGGATTTTATGGAAAGGCATGACTCTTTGACATTTTTCAAAGCGGAGAGTATTGCAAACAAAATTCAGTTCATACAAACTGTACTGGGATCAAGGCAGAAATCTCAAAATCTGGCCACATCAAACCAAAACTATCCACGTGGCTAGATATCAGTAGAGGCAACAACAGTGGCATACTTCTTTTTTGCAATTTGAGTGAACTGTACCCTTTAAGAATCTAGGCAATGCTCTCATGTCCATATAGGTTGCTAATAACAGCTAATGTGACCAAACAGCATTACAGAGAAAGAGAAAAAATCTCTCCAGATGGCGGCTAATGTCCATATCAAAGATGACAGAGGTGGTGGCTTCTCCTGTTTTTTTTTCTACCCATCCTTTCATCCTCACACCCATCTATCTCCCTCTCCCTCTCTCATACACATAAATGTCAGAGCTACGCTTGTGTTTATGGTGACGATAATTAAACAGAAGATGCAAATCATGTCATCAGCTTTAATTGGCTCTTACTTTCAATCCCTCCATGTTCAATCATCTCAGAGTGACTTTCTGAAGGTTTTTGGTTCCCCGGATAATTAAAGCTTTGAGGTTCACCAGCTAACTTGTCAATACAGCTCATCACAGAAAACAGTCAGAGACGAAGCCTGGGTGATTGAGACTACCAATGAACAGGCCTGATTTTATTTCCACGGCTCTGCGACGTGCGAGATTTCATGCTGCAACCGAATCTTTGGAGTGTTCTTCAAGGTGCTTGATAAAACTTCACAACAGGAAAACTTGAATTAATGTGAAGAAGTGGAGGGAAAGTGCCAGAGGAGTGGAAGCAGCCTATCTATGGATTAACTTTGTATTTATTTGCTCCACAGGTCAGTAAACAGCAAAGTCGGAGCAAAATCGCACGCACAAACAACGGAAGACAAATAGGAAACGAGATAAAGAAAGTCAGACATGAGGCGAAGATTGCGAAATGGACTCGAACTATTGACGCCAGAAGAACATACTGGAGCCAGCTGAACTGTTTGGACACCTCTTTATCTTCCATAATGAATAAAAGCATTATCAGCTGTCCGACAGCTTTGGGGGAAGGGCTGACATGTAGCGTTAATATGAATACTATAGGATGTTATGAGATTAATGCACTTTAATGTGTTCTGGTGTTCCCCCGAGAGCACGAGGGAAGTGATGTCAGTGATGGCCAGTGCAGTTTAAATGAAGACATCAGTGTGTGTGTGTGTGTGTGTGTGTGTGTGTGTGTGTGTGTGTGTGTGTGTGTGTGTGTGTGTGTGTGTGTGTGTGTGTGTGTGTTTGCTCAGTGCATAGATTTTCTTTGTCTGGTCCTTTCTTTTTGGTTTTGAAGCTGGGAGGCTGCGAGGTGCCGCAGTACGAGGGCATAGGTGAAGGTCCTGCACAGCTGCACAGCGTGAAGGGGGAGGGCTGTGGTAGAAAGCCTCGGGGCACAGAGAAGGAATTAATGAGTTTTTGGCCTTTTTTAAAATGAATTTTTCAGCGCAAATAACTTTATTAATCATGACGTAAAATAAGGTAGAGCGTTGAAAGGGAATACCTTTAAAAATGAAGAACTTGCCTCTGTATTTTTTAGGTCTAATGGCAGCTTTAGCCATTAGGATTTTTGTGATCCCAATTAACAGCAGAAAATCCCAACTTGGAGCTGCTGCTGTGCTTTTAGTGAAACACTGAGAAGGTTTGTGGAAAGTTAAGAAACATATTGAAAACAGAATTAAATTTCAGTCAGAAGATATCAGCCATCCAAGCAGGTATTTAGACATTATAGCTGATACAGTTAAAAGTGAGAGCACACACAGACAAGGTGGATTTTCAGCGGTTAAACAAGGATCATCCCCCATATTTTGCTTTGCTCTCAGCCTTCTGTTCTGTGTTTAGTCTCGGCTAAACCACTGTAGTGTGTGCTTGTGTTTTAAACGTCAGTCCTCTACTTTTATCAGTGCAGGTAGACCAGTTAGACTAAATACATTTAGACTTTACTGGAACTGTTTTAGTGATAATGTATGCATGACGTTTGAGTGAAAGAGCACTCGAGTGTTATTATGGAACAAGAGTGTTTTCAGTTTAGGATGGAAGAACCAGAGCAGCTGCCATGGGCTTCTTTTTTTCCATAAGTAGGCCCCACATCATCACATGTTTTATTCTTAGAAATACTTGTGGTGTCCCTGTTTAGAGCAGATGGAAAAAGCAATCAAACAATCTGATAAAAAAGAGCGGAAAACAACAATTCACGAGGAAGCCTGTGTGGTACGTACTCACACGGAGTGTTCAATGAAACGGACCTGAGGTGAGAAGAATCTCAGCCCTTTTCTGTGCTGTAATCACAACGAACACTGGCCTTTCAATATTTTACCTTGAGTTACTCATACGTACTTCACCCAGCTGCTTTGACGTCAGTGCAGCCATTGAGGGCAGATTCAGAATTAACCAGTTCTGCAGCCTCAGCTTCATGTAAGAAAGCCACAAAAGTCTGAGTTTTGTGTCAAAACAGGTGAAGCAGGAAAATCCATCCAATCTGAGAAAGATCTAACAACTTAGGAAGTGCTGCGGGGGGAGAATTAACATGTCGACTCTCTGCCAAGTTCACAAAGTGCAGCCTATGACTGCAATATTTGCTCCTGGTCTCACTTTTAAAGGTCTTTGGGGCAGTGGGGAGACATAGTGTCCATTTGTCGGCTGCGATGGGATTCAAACAGTAAGAAATCAATAAAGTGTCTTAGTATGACCCCACGCTAACCTTTTAAGCACCAAAATAATGCTTCAACAGCCAACAGGAAGTGATTATACACTACGCTTCCTCTTTGCCTGTTGGTTTATTAGTTTTTTTTATTGGACCACCATCTAATTACTTGCCATGTATGCCTACAGAGACTATGTCAGAGTTAAATAGCCTCGAGGAAGAGCCGTTTCATGTGCTAATCATCGATTAAAAAATCCACCAACATATTTGCGCCCACTGTTCCATGAGGGACTGAATCTGAATAAGGCCAGCTGACTGAATATCTCGGTTTCTTCATTTATATGTGGTTATAGCTGCAATCCTAATGAATAATGAGTGAGTTGAAAGGCATAGCAAAGCTAATTTGTTTGGTGGTTAATTGAAGAACGGCATGCGGATTATCAAGCTTGGAAAATATATTGTTTGGTTTGCAGCCACTGAGCTGGTGGCATTTGATGGATAACATTTCCGCCCAGATTTACTAGATATTTGTTTGAATTATGGATCCCACCAATGTACTAATCAACCAAACGGGATGAAGAAACTGAAATGGAAAACAAGTGAATCATGTCTGAGTTTTTCTTTTCCAGCTATGGAAAAAAAAACAAAAAACATCTGGATGAATTAGTAATGAGAGTGTCCACGTGTGAAGTAGACCAGCCATATAAAATATTAACATTTAAACACACTGGATATAAAAGGTGAGGTTGCTGTGCAATGCTGGACAAAATACGAACTGGTCAACCTTGGCTAAGGAAGAAAAATGCACCAGTGATTTCATTTCACCCGCTTCCATTATCATTAATGTGTCATTTAGCAGTCAAAAGCCGGGGCAATAATAGAATTACTTTTTCCTATTAGCCTCAATGTCATTGAGTCTCACAGTGAAAGAGCCCAGTGCACATAATAGGGAAGGAGAAGGCAACCAGAGCATCGCAAGTGTCCAAATGTCACAGGCGCACAAGTTCACACCACATGCACACACCCTGTTTTGTCAGTGACACAAGAGGAACAATCTATACGAACATAATGAGACTGTCAGGGCTTTATTGTAGTCGGTATATCCTCTCAGTCCAGCCGGCAGGAGTCAGAACAAACTAAACCATCACAGGAACTTAATGCAGCAGCAGCTTTGGCTTTACATTCATGTGATTCAGCTCCCAACATCCTTTTTTTTCCTCCCCACTCAAAGCAAGGTGACTGACATTTCTCAAAGAAAATTAAAAAAAAATGAAATCAGGTAACACACAACACCCTGAAGCAGATTTAGGCTTCCTAATTCAGGCTGCATGTGCACATATGCATACAAACCCATTTCACACACACACACATACACACTCACACGTGCACCTCAGCACTGCTTCCAGCATCGTACTAGGACACAGACACACAATGAGCCAAGACCCTGACTGAGTACAATCTATTGCCATGGCACCCAGCGCCAAGATGACCGGTATCTGTAGTAACTGAGCAACCCCACACCACTTCATTACTCCAAGCACAAACTCAGCTGCGAGCCTCTCCTCCCAGGCTGCAGTGCCTCCCGGTGTTTTGTCCGTCACTCTCTGCAGATTAAAAGAAACGTCCCTTTCTTCCTTTTGTCTTATTGTGAAGCCCAATCGCCTGCTGTCATGAGGGAAAGGAGGGACTCACCGTGCTTTTTTTCCCCCCACGGCGGAAGACAGGAGCCAGGTGGAGCGAGCAGAGGCTGCAGTGGCGGAGGAATCCCCCTGGTAGTGTATGTGTAAGAGTGTGTGTGAGAGGGGAGCATGCGAGTGTGTGTGCATGTGTGTGTATGAATGTGTGTGTGTGTGTGTGTGTATGTGTGTGTGTGTGTGTGTGTTCAGGGAGTCAGAGCTGATCCAGCAGATGCAGGCGGGAGCCACCAATAGAATGAGGAGAAGGAGAGGGAGAGGAGTGTGTGAGAGACGGAGGGAGGGAGAGACAGCAGAGGAGGGGTCTGATAGCATTACATCATGGACTAGGGAACGGTAGGTTTGCAGGGGGTGGGCTACGGGTGGGGGAAGGTGTGCACGAGTGTGTGTGTGTGTGTGTGTCCTTGTGTTTGTGTTTATGTCTGCATCACTGTATTCTCCCTCTGCAGCAGACCACAGGATGATTAAAGATTGTGTCCATGCTGCATACAGTGCAGTGTCGTCATGGTGCCTGCACCTGTGTGTGTGTGTGTGTGTGTGTGTGTGTGTGTGTATGTGTGTGTGTCTGGTTGTGTACATATGAGCAGGACATAAACAGCGGCTATAGTCAAGATGGGAAAATAATCACAACTGTGTGAACCACATTTCATAGATCATGTCCCCAAACCGTCTGCTAACTATAAATAAGTATTCTCACAGCTTTCATGTACAGATGCATTCCAGATGCGGATTCTTCTTCCCTTTTTTTTCTGTTACTTACACAAAAATAAAAATCACATTCCCGTCCCTTTCCACCACAGGGACACACACTCAGAGCTGGCTAATGGCTCCCATGTCAGTTTGAAAAAGCACTGATGGACACCCTGTTAGGAAGTCACTGACATTTCAGGTGAGTGATTTCAAACACTTTCTGCTGGCCTTGACATAAATGGAAGGGAGAAAAAAACACACCCTCACCTTATTTTTTTTATCTTATAGCAGTAGCAATCACCTGTCTTTGTGCAGTCTGCCATCCCTAAAGAGGAGCAGAGAGGGAGAAGGAAGGAGGGAAAGAAAGGAAGGGCGTTAGTAGGAAAACAATGACAGCTCAGGGTCATCCTCGCACCTCTGCTCTGTCTGTACCAATCTGGCACAAGACAGGCAGAAAACGAGATAGGAAGGGTGCAGGTGGCAGAAACACAAAGATAAGGAAGTCTCTTCTCCCAGCTCCCTTCATTAATTTTCATAAGTTATGTCAGTGTTTAGCCCTGCAGGCTCTGTGTGACTTATAGCACATTTGTATGTTGCACTCTCATCCAGGATGCAGTTATATCCGCCTCATGTCGCTTCTCTCAGGCGATAGTCAGACCACAAAATGTCTTTGCTCATCTGCACGAAATATGTGAGGCTGGATTGGATTTGTGATAATAGTGACAGGATGAGCTGGTGAACTCCTGTAGCTGGCAAACTAACCGTTTACTTGTCAGGTGGCCTTATGGGAGTCAGTTTACTTTCCACTGCTGTTTTATTCTCAATTTCACACCATTTTGTTCAATAAAAACCTTTTTAGGAGGGAAAATTCTACTCTGTGAGTTTCATGGCCTGATTTTTTTAAACTTACTTTAAACTGTGTCACCTTCCCACAGCTCCACATCTTGACTCACATGTTAAATAGTTACAACACACACTGCAGCTGCTGATTCTGTGGTCTTCATTTTGCTGACTTAGTTTCACTTTAACCCTCTGAACTCCAAATCCCACAGGTGGGTTTGAAAGTCATGCTATCTATGCTAAAACATTACAACATCTCAGATTCATCAGATTTACATTTTCCCAAGTTCAGTCTACAGTAATGTGACAAAAATGTAAGGACTTTTCAGCTGAACTGAGCTGAACTGCAGGATGAATCACAGTTTTCCCCCCATTATTGCTAGCACTAGCGGGAACCTGGAAAAATGCTTTAAATGTGGATTTCAGCATTTTTCCATTTTTGCTAAAATGAATAATCTAAGAACTTCAGCTGTCTTTTTTTCTTTTTTGCTTATTAATGATTTATGACTTTGTAACATTTTAATAATGCACCAAAGACATTTCTGAGTTCTCTCTACTTCTAGTCATGGTTGTACTGTTTTCATAGAGGTGCAGGACTTTATATTGCTCTGAAAAATGAGCCCACAGTGAGTAAAAATGTGCCAGGAGCAAAGACAGAGTTCAGAGGGTTAACAAAATAACAAAATATTTCTATATCTACCGTGAGAATACATTAGCCAGATGAAAGCAAGAGAATTAGCTGCTGCTGCAGTGTTGTGATTTGGGCTGTTTAACATGTGAGTCAAATAGCGCCGCCCCGTCAAAGTGGCACAGTTTAAATAAATTAAAAGAAAGACACAGTTAAAGACTGTACCAATGCCCCATTCTGCATGTTTTCCTTAATGTTTGCTGTAGAAACCAAGACTCAGTCCCACGCCTTCATTCTATCACAGCTGATTATGATCCCAATAATTGCAATAAATCCAAAAATAACTACTTAGATTTGTTTTCTTATTAGCTTAGCTGAGTCACTAGTGGGACATTTAGTTTACATAGTTTATCCAAGTGGTCAGAGGTCAGCACTACCAAGACGGCTACTGTTGTGGGTCAATAACCTAAATTTGCGTGTCAAAGTTCAACAACTTTATGAGGAACATTTGCAGATTTTGTGAGACTACTGATCAAAGACAAGTTCATTATGTGTGATACTATAGAGGATGAAGCATGGCTTTGTTTGAAAGATAACAAGCACAGTGATTTAGCAGTGACATGGGTTAATGCAACACTAATGCAGTTATCACACCTCAAAGTACAGGAGGAAACCTCAGTGGGGAAACAAACAGAAAAGGTTCTACTGAGAGGCAATGATTGATGATTGTTCTCTATCTACAACATTTCTGGCACAATCACTGTGCCGGCTTTTAGAAGTGCTGCCTTCTGCTCCTCCTGCCAATATTATTTTATGAGATAGCGGACATTTTCACACACACTTTCAACCTAATGATTCTTGCTGCTGTTTCAAGTTAAGGCTATGATCAGTAACTGGTCAAAGGAGAAAAAAAGCCTCCTTTTATGTCATTGTACTCTCATCTTTTACATGGAGATGCTGACTGGGCATGCTCCATCGCTCCTCTGTTACTGTGTTTCCATCAAGAAGCACCAGGAGCTAGAGCTAGTTCTGTGCTTAGTTGGTTCAAATCCCGTTCCTCCTAAGTACCTATTTGCTTTTCCACTGGCCAGGAGCCAAGTTGGAGCCACGCCATTGCGTCACCATAAAACGTCTACGCTTGTATCGATTACATAGCGGCTACATAGGTAGGTAGGTGGGGCAGCATTAAGGACCTTGCCAAAGGGTCCTCACTGGATACCTGCACCCTGACCGGGATTTGAACCACTGATCTCCCATGCCAAGGTCTGGGGTGTTAGTCACTGAGCTATATAAAGACGAACATCTTTCTAAAGATGTTCATCTTTCTAAAGATGTTTATAAGGTAAACATCTTTACCTTTCCGCGAGGCGGAGGTCAGAGGTCGCCTGTTGCCCACCACCGGCACTTCTGCGTATCTGTGACACAATTGTATCGGATTTCAGTGTGCAACACTGTGCAAAACTTCCGTGTGTCCCGGGATTCATTCCAATACATCTGCGATAGGACCAGGGACGTCCTGGAGAAAAAGGACACTAATTACCTCTTGTGTGTCCCTTTCCACCGTTGATCGTTGGTCACGATAACCCCGCCCCCAGCCCCTGACATACTCGCTTAGCTCTGGCCCAGCAAAGAGTTGCTTTTTGCTAAGCACCAGTTTTTAGCACCTGGATCTGGTGCTTACGCAGTGGAAACAAAAAGAACTGCTGCTAAGTCAGGCACTGGCTCCGAACTAGCACTGGAACCAGCTCAGTGGAAAAGGGTGAGAACATTAACAACCTGAACTGTACCCTGATGGCATGGATGTGCTCCGGTCACCTCACGGTGATCACACATGGTATTTTGGCCAAAACAACACAATCAGCGTCCCCCACTCGCCCTACTTGCAGGATTTGGCTCCCTGTGACTTCTTCTGCTTCCCCAAAATGACATTCAAGTGGAAGGGTCACCATTTTGTCACAGTTCAGAAGATACATCACAGATGGTA
>OMNN01031852.1:0-10533 GCA_900302755.1 Chromis chromis | reverse complement strand
CAATGACTTTTGGCGTATGAATCTGCCTTATCCTTACCACTTATATAAACTATAACATCAACAGTGACATACTATCTGCTTATGTCTATTTCTACTCCAGCTCCAAATTCCACTGATTATGAGATCCAGGCTGTTATAGAGATTTCAGACCTGGAGAGTTCCTAAACAGTTCTGAACACATTCATGTTTCCTTTACCATTCAGCAACTCAACACAAGTCAACAGCATGGTTACCACAACAGGTACAACAAACTTTCATTTTGTTGCACTATTTTTTGTCAAAAGTTCATATCCTAAAGGAAAAACCAACACCAAGTGTTTTAGTAAGGTGTTGGACCAGTAGGTGCCACAAAAACAGCCTCTAATAAAACAAGACGCTGTGGCTCAACGATCTCCTTTTTTAGTGCCAAATTAAAAAATTTTTGTCATGCAAATCCCACCTTCAGCCTTCATGATCTTTTGATCATAGGTCTACAGTGTAACAAGTTCATTTCTGCACTCGCACAATAAAACCAGAGGACATAGCTAGGGTTGTCCATGGATTGTTATCGGCCCTGGAAACCATCGAAGACAGAGGCGGCATAGAAAGCAGAGCAAGGATGCAGGTGCAGTCAACTCGCGAGGCTTAGGAAACCATCACATAAAACGGCGCTGCCAAGCATCTTATTCAACAACGCCAGACCCATCACCAACAAAATGGACAAACTAAAACTACACATCACCGCCAACTAACTCATACAGGAGTGTTATATAAAGCAAGTGAGGAGGATTGTGCATTTATGTCCACAACAAGTGAAGCACTAATGCCGAAATCATAGACAGCCACTGTTGTCGTGATTTGGAACTTGACAAAAAACAGAAGAAGTTATTATATACTTTTGAAGAAACTGAGCAGACCCTGATCCACTAACCATCAATGGGGGCTGTGTGGAAAGGGTCCCTGCCTTCAGGTTCCTGGGCACACACATTGATGAAGGTCTCTCCTGGACAACCAACACCACAGCAGCGGTAAAGAAGTCACAGAAACAACTCCACTTCCTGAGGATCCTCATAAAAAACAACCTGCAGGAAAAGCTGCAAGTGTCTTTTTACCACTGCTCCGTCAAGAGTGTGCTGGCGACAGACCAATCCCATCCAGGACACCATCTGTTTGACCCATCCCCCTCAGAAAGACAATTCCAGTCCATCAAATCATAGAAAAACAGACTGAAAAACAGCTTCTACTCCAGAGCCATAAGAGAACTGAACTCTGCCCAACACTCACACTAACTGTCTGGACCTGAATACCCACTACCTATCTATGCACTTTATATTATTTATTATGCACTAAGAGCTTGTAATTGCAATGGCAGTACAGAAATTCTATTCTATTCTCTGTGCATTAACATTGATTCTTCAGGTCTTCAGAACTCTACTGAAGGGATGAAGCCCATTTTTACAAAAGATTTTCCCCTCGTTTACTGTGTTGATGATGGTGGTGGAGAGCGATGTCTATTTAGTTGAGATCTGGTGACTTTAAAGGCTGCAGCAGATGATTCACATCACTTTCAAACTCATCAAATCATTCAGTGACCCCTCTTGCCCTATGAATGGTCACATTTTCATCAGGATCAGTCCCTTTAGGACAGAAATTCTTCATCATAAGGTAAAAATCATCATTAAAAGCAACTTTGTATTGATTTGCAGTGACTCTTCTCTCTGATAGGACCACGCCACCAAAATGCCGACCTCATTATAACAGAGTTACCGGATCTCCTCATTACTGAAGTGTTCAGGATTTTCCTTTAATTTGTCATTCATCTGTATCTTTACTCTGTCATTCAGCCTTGGTGTATTGTGCAGCTGTTTCTTCCCATAGTGTGTTCAGTACATACGACTGGATACCAGTGCACATGTGAGGAGAGCTTTGCTTGGTCGTATAACAGCTGCATTAACCACGAGGCCTGTGATGCCATCGTTGGTGACACTTGTGGATGCATTAATGGTCTCCCAGCAGACGGCCAGTACTGCCAGTCAAATACCATGGAGTGTAAGTACATTTACACAAGCGCTGTACTTTAGATGCTTACACTGTACTTTTACTAGAGATTTTTAATTTTATGCTGTTTTATACTTTTAGTCCACTACACTCATTGGGCACAAATAGGAACTGGTCACTTTACAGATTATTATTTAAAAAGTATACAATATGATTGTTAAATAAATGGCATTACCATACAGTAAATAAAGCCATTAAACAGTCTATAAAATGATTAAGAATAGCTCCACTGTAGTCAGCCACAATAGCAAAATGCACTCACTACTAACAAAAAAATAGTATTATAAACACATTTTTTTCAGCTTGTTTAAAATTTAGTTTCAAAAACAGAATTGTTCCATCTGCAATAATTTTTGTACCCTTTCTGCAGTCCCATTTTAGTAAGCCAGCTGAAAAACACAGCTGTTGATCGTATATTTGTCGGTGATGATTTAGAATCAACAACATTTGTGTGTACATGCTCACGGTCATTTGGATTTTAGTGCAACTGCAGGTTCTCTCCAGTAGATGGTGTTGTTTATGTGTCAAATCTACAACCTCAGTGCTCTGTTTGTGGCTGTTTTGTCATACTGGGAAAGTACCATAAAACCATAATAGAAGACGCAAGAAGAAGGAAGAAGGAAAGTAAATGCTTCTTCATGTTTCCTTTGCATGAAGATTGATCAGATAATAGGTTTGACTAACAGCATGAATGAAGGAATCTGTCTTGCAAAGATTATTTTTAAAAAAGAAAAGAAAAAAAGATTTGATCAGACTACAGCAGTTTCTCTTCATCCTTTTAAAAGCTTGCTTTGAGTAGAAAAATACTTTTGCTTTGAGCTTGCTTGAGCTGAGAAGCGCCTGTTTTAGATGGTTGGAACTCAACTGGATGGAGGTTCTTTTTTTCCATCAGACTAAATGCTTTGTTTGCTGGATACCAAACACTGCACATCATGACAAGCACACTATCCCTACTGTGAAGCATGGTGGTGGCAGCATCATGATGCAGGGATGCTTCTTGGCAGCAGGCCCTGAAATTCTTGTAAAGGTAGAGGGTAAAATATATGCAGCAAAGTACAACCTGATTCAGTCTGCCGTAGAACTGTGACTTGGAAGAAAATTTGTTTCCCAACATGACAAAGACCCAAAGCAGACAGCCAAAGCTACACAGAGACAGTTTAATACTTTTTTATAGGCACTGTAGATAGTCAGTCACTTATCTAGCCTGCAAATTGATGTCAGCAGCTGGCGGCACCTGTAATTATTGTGGGTGTGTGGAGACCCCTGTTTCTACTTGTGAAATGTCAAAATTTTTATGTGAGTTTTGTTTTGCATGTTCATGACAGACTTCAGTGATGGATTCTCTCTTATTCTCCACATAGTGGACAATGATATATTTATTGATCTGCATGTCCAAGTCTCCTTTGTGCCACCAGATTTTATATTCAGGGAAACTCTAAGAAATCTATTCTTCCCCCAAAATATCACGTTGTATTTAGAAGTACCAGGAATAGATTTCACCACAAGAGTTCAGCTTACTTATTTTTTTCCGTACCTAATTTGATTTAATACTTGTTTTCAAGTAGTGCATAATCTGTAAACTGTAGACTTTAAAAAGGTGCTATCCCAACTCCACTGCAAAACTGCAGTGTCAATTTGAGGAAAAAAGTGCTTGGTTGTGCAACAAGTGCGACACCTACAGGGCATGCAGTAAAACCACAACACAAACCTGTGGGTGCATAAATGGGTTTATTTTCTGATCACAAATAGGCTTTGCTGTCTTTTAGCTGTTACAACAAAGAAATACTGCTATAGACAAAAAATCTACTGCATTTTTCTGACTGTCCCACATGCGTTGACATAAAAATAGTTAGGGTTGTGTTTAATTATCTACTAAACATATATTCCAATAATTAAAGGTATGGTGTTTTTCGAGTCAGAAAATAAAATATTGCTCTTCTGGTGTCACCCCAAGTGCAACACCATCTCCATATATTGAACAAAAAAACTGTATTGTTCTAAAACAGCTTATTTTTATACTATTGTTTTTTTGTTTTTTTTTTCTTGGTCTTGTGAAAATACTTCTTTGTAAGAAATGAGTGTTTCTGTTCCAGCAAGGACCTTCTAATTTTCTTTGGACATGGAGTATGATCCTTCATTCAATGACCCAAGCCATGCAGTTTATCAAGACATTAATGACACTGTAAGTCTTGATATATCTTCTCTCTTTGTCCTTCAGTGGTATTACATTTCTAATGCATTAAATCCAAGTAATATTTAACCTTGGTGTGGCTATGTCACTGTCTCAAACAGATTCAAAACCAAATTAGGATGCACTTCCCAGCTCCAGTTTCAGCACAATTAATTGGTTTTAGGTAAGTCCCGTTTTATTCCTTTGACATTACTTTTCTTAGGTTTGTAGCAGCAAACTATGTTAGTACAGTGTCAATGTAAATACATTTGTAATATAATGGTTAAGGTGATGTTTACATAAAGAATGATGACACTTCAGTCTGTTGTTTTAAGCTTAAGAGTTTTACAGTACATTGAAAATTGATTTTTTTTTTTTTTTTTCTTTTTTTAAGCCTATTTTTAGCCATGTAGGAAATGGTCTGTCCACCATTTTCGTCAAGATTGAAATATCTCAGCAACTGTTGGATAGACACAGAATTTAAAAATACAATATTATGCAAAGTCTAAAAAAGTTGAAAGACCTTTTCTGTAGATGGCAAATGATGGTTAACATCAATTTTCTGTAACAGATATACTAAATGAAGAACATTGCACCTGTTGGTGATTGGATTTTCATTGGGATTTAATTTTGTCTTGCAGGAGTGGCAGCACCATCGCTACCTATACTGTCATTGCTACTTCTTTTCCAGAGACACAAACTAAAGCGCTAGAAGTTGGGTTATTTACAAATCTGACACAAAGATACTTGATTACATTTGACAGTAAGGCAGTCTTATACATTTGTGGTTTTTCCTTTTTTTTATTGTCACATTTGTTATGTTTGTCATGTCCGAAATATCTATAAAGCCGATTGTATAATATCTGTCTATAACTATAATAACTATTTTTTGAAGGCAAGACACCCTTACAGTTTAATCCACCTGAAGTATTTTTTGGGAAGAGTGTGACTGTGACATGTGGCCCTCTGCCAGTACGTCTCAATTTTGGTACCAGCTGGACTGCAGAGTGGAGACATAATGGCGAGCTCATCAGTGAAGATACAGAGCACAGCTTTTCAATTCAGAATGGAGCAGCAACATTAACTGTGTACAGATTTTTTAGCACTGACAGTGCAAAGCCAACACTGATAGATCGACAGAAAGAGACTAGTAAAGGAGGCCTCTAAGACACCTGTGAATCCACCAAAGGAGTTACAGGCTTCAGTGGTTGAGGTAGGAGAGACTGTACATACAACTGTTGCCAGGGTTCTTCACCAGTCACATCTTTATGGGAGTGGCAAAGAGAAAGCTGCTGTTGACAACAACTCATATTAATTCTTGACTAGAGTTTGCCAGATGGCATTGTGGAGACTCTGAAGTCAACTGAAAAAAGGATCTTTGGTCTGATGAGACCAAATTGAGCTTTTTGGCTGACAGACTAGACACTATGTTTTGTCGGACACCAAACACTGCATATAATCACAAACACACCATCCCACCTTGGAGCATGGTGGTGGCAGCATAATGATGCAGTCATGCTTCTTGTAAGGTAGAGGACTAAATAAATGCGGAAAAGTACAACCTCATGCAGTTTGCAAGAAAACTGTGACTTGGGAGAGGATTCGTTTTCCAACAAGACAGTGACCTAAAAGCATACAGCAAAAGCTACACAGAAATGGTTCAATACTTTTTATAGGCACTGTAATAGATAGGTAATCGGCTCTCTAGCCTGCAGATTGATGTAAGCACTGGTCAGCACCTGTCGATGTGTGTTTTTATGATTAATTCAGAAAAATAAGGTGAAGGACAAGATTCAGTCATACTAGAAGACTTTAACAGAAAAGCAAATGTGGGTGGTTCTGCAATGTCTCCTATGTAGCAAGCTGCTAGTCAGAGGACTCAAAAAATATTGTTATTACTGCTTCAATGGGTTTTCAAATAAAGCAGTTTAACTGGCTGAATGGAAGAAAGTTTCAATCTATGGAGAAGGAGAACTAACTGTATTCTGGCAAATGAATGCAAAAATGCACTGCACTGTCATGAAACCAAAAAATACAGCATAGAAGGTTGTTCTTAATCACAACTATCATTTTAGAAGAACGGTAGTTTACTTTGTTTGCCCCATTGTCCCCCATAGTTTTTCATATTTGTTTGGCAACACTAACTTGATACTTATTTGACTTTTAATTGATGACCCCTTTTAATTTTAGGACTATATGAATGTAAGCTGAAACGGGCAGACAAAGCAGTTTTCCGACAGAAATCTGACAGAGCCTTCAATTTGAAAGATACACTCTTGATCCGTTTTCACACAACTTTTTGTGAAAATGTTGCTGTTCAGGTACAGGTGATGTGCTCATAGCTCAGTTTCCACTTCCTGCTGACTGTACGAACCAGCAAAGGAAGTTCATCTGTAAAACAAAAACCAGTCCAGTATTTGAAAAATAAATAATACTGAGTTATCCAGAGATGGTGAGTACTGATCTAAACTTTACAGAGCATTTAAAACAATTAAGGTCAAGATAGGTTTTGTATAGTAACGTATTGAGAATAAAACCACCTTCTTTCACTCTAGACTGTACCAAAGCTGTAGCAGAGTGTGATGCCCACAAGGTGGAAGAAAAAACAGCAGTTTGTATGAGTAATGGTAAATTTGAAGATCGACTAGACAACTGCGTCCTGCGACCCATTCTGGATCTGCAATCCGAATCTGGGGTGACCTACTTCTCTTGCAGTTTTAGACATGATTATTTTTTTCTTTTATTCAAAATGTTGCTGTTGACCAGTCTTACAAGAACTCTGGTCTTTTGCTGACAGTGCAGTGCAGAAAGTGTACATGTTTTGAGTATGGACTTGATTACTAGTGCTTACTAAGCACTAAATAGTTAGCCATGGTTTGCTAACCATAATGTGCCTCCCTACAACATTGTAGGTTCAAACCCATGTGGCAACAAACAAATTTCACTAGGATTGTTTAATTTTTACACAATCTAATGCTCTCAGGATAATTTCAAAAATTATATAACCCTACACACTGCAACATTAATCTGAGCCTTTGTGTTTGAAAAGTGAAGCCAATGAGGAAGTATCTTAAACACTGCATTGCTTCTAAGGCCAGCAAGGGGGTGACTCCTCTGGTTGCAAAAAGAAGTTCAATTGTATAGAAATCCATGAGAGAATGGGTCTGTTTCTCACTTGACTTGTTGCCAAAGAAAACACTTTCCTAATGATTTAATGGTGTCAATCGCTAGTTTCAAACCTTTTTGAATACAGAATGATGTGTATTTTGTAAGTTACGGTCCAAAAAATGTAAACAGAACCCTTAGTGTCCTCAAGTTTCCAGTCAGATCCACTCCTCACTTGCTACGTCCAGTTCTAAAAGAACAAGATCACGATGGTCAAAATATATTTGGACTACACGTGCGGATAATTTCATAACAACACGAATGGCTGGATGTTTCCTGGTTTGACTGAGCAGATGATTGACTTTTTTGGGGGACGGAAAGGGACATGTGTTATACAATGCTACAATCCTTTAGCATTACTGAATTCTTCCATTTCTATGTCTATTCAGGGCTCCATAAGTAGCGAGTCTCACCCCCTAAAATGTCTCTGATCTCATTCACCCACACTTAGCATTGCAAGTACTCGATGCAGTAAAACATGGCTTTGATATAATTTCAGATTTTTCATTATGGCCATTTCAGGACTTCGTAGGTGCTAAATTCTCTCAACAGGAATTTAGTAGAATTTTTGCTAAAATCTACTGACAAAGCAATAGGAATTGTTATGATAATACTACAAAAGTTCCTCTACTCAAATCAAATTTCCACAAGTCCAGTTTGTGGGTTCCCTATGCCCTGGCACAGCTGCTGACTCAAAACAGAGGAATTTTTTCTATACATAATACAATCAGGAGTATGTTTATGTGTACACATTCCAGCCCCTGCCATTTAGATATTGCACTTGGCCATATTGCAGTTTTAATAATATTTTAATTAATTTGCTCGACCCTACTTAAAAGGTGGAATACTGCTAACAGTTTCTGCCTTTGAGCATTAACCTATATTAGAAACATACTTACTAAGGTGTTGTAGCAGTGGACTAATACTTGAGCATTAACTTTTCAGGTGCAGTCAGAAATAGCATTAAAGTCCCAGAAGTGGGACATGGGTAAGAAGAGTTTTCTAAGTTCTAAATTGTTTTGCCACTGACTGAATCATGTTGTTTTGCTGTTGGTTTTTGGCTACAACGTATCATCAGGTGCATCCAATGAAACTAACTCTTTCAGCAGCACTTGATAACCTCACTGCTCTAGTTAAATCAGCTTTTTTTTCTTTATAAGAGCTATAACAAGATACAAGTAGGAAAGTTGTATTAATATCTAAAGTATAATATTACATCCAAGGAGGGTCATGTTTGATCTTTTGAAAAAAATAACAAAGCATCAATTTAGTCTTTTTCTGAAGGTTTTATTTAATGTAATGGTGGGTTATGTAATAATGTCATAGTCTATTAAATTGTAGTCAAGGTTTAGTTTTTAGTGGGCTTTTTTTGTTTGTTTGTTTGTTTGCTTGTTTGTTTTTGCCTTAATTACATAGAAACGGTAGAGATAGACAGGGAATGTCTGTCTCTACATGTAGCAATTACTTTTTAACCACTTTCCATCAGATCACAATTGTTTCTCATTAAAAAGGGTTGTATGTGGTTCCTTAAAGAAGCTCACAGAGAGATAGATTATCTATCTGACATAATAGTGAATACATTTTTGCACTTTGCACAGGCTGTAATAAAGTATACTGGGAGATTCCACTTAAGACTCACTCAAAATTAAACAAATACATGTAATAGTACGTATTCATTGCACAATTTGAAATCACCCAGATGTCCACAAAGTATATGCAAAATGGCTCTTCTTTTGGTTTACTTTGCTAATCAAATCAGTTAGACAAGGCAAGGCAGTCTGACACAGATCAGTGGACTTGTTTACTGAAGGGGTAGCATCACAATGACAAATTGACCCGAACAGTTCTATCAGTCAAATGTGATTCCAAATGGTAAAGTATCAGGGATTAACTTTTTTTTTTCTTAATAAACAGCATATGCTGATGGTTTTACACAACAAGGAGCAAGGAAAAATAACTTCTGCCTCACTTATCCTCTCATATCTCAACATGTTGCTGCCTCCCTGAATGTAGCTATCACATGGTACACAACTATTCAAAATACTCACGTATACTCAACGTATACTCTCAATTTGAGTTTCAGAGAATTCTTCTTTCTGAAAGCTTAGAAGTGTTCTGTATCTTTTGTCATTCAAAGTTATTTTTCCTAGATTTTGTTGTCTTGGAAAAACAAAGCAGCACAGTGAAACCTGCAAATGAGATCAGCGACCTTCAGTACTCTTATGTAAAACAGGACTTCCATGAGGCCTTAGGAATCATCAGCTGGCACACTCATTATAATCATTCTTTCCAGGTTACCACAAGATATACTAAATGTGTACTATTTTTTCATATTTTTTGCACCTAATACTTGTGATGTATCTTCATGTATAACAGTTAGTTTTGGTCTGTTGTTAATTTTGAACCATGCCGGTTGCATTGGTTGCTTAGGTTTGTGAAACTGAATATATATTAATTCTTTAAAAGATGTGTTTGAGATCAAGTACAACTTCATTCAAAATCAAACTGGAGTTTTGTTGATTTTTTCACTCACTCTGTGGTCAAAGCTCACAAAGGTAATGTTGATGCTTACAACACAATTAATGCAACTGAAGAATTGCATGTAGCTGCCACACCTGGAATTTTAGCTGCTGTCATTGAAAAAATTTGTATCTCCTGGTTTCTGTAACAGCTGGCTTGGCCCCCCTTATGTCATCAGAAATGCTCTGAACCATTGCGCATGGACAAGAGGACCTCTCAGGGTGTCCTATGGGGTCTGGCAACAGAACGTTGGCAGTGGATCCTTCCTACTCTGGCTTGTGCAGTGGGGCCTCTGTCAATCAAACTTGTTCCACTGCATCCTGTTGATGCTTGATCAGAATGGGGTCTAGGAAGTTTAGAGGTCAAATCAACATCTTGGGCCATTGTCATGTTCCTCAAGATGTTCCTGATTGTTTGATGTTGTTGCCATGTGGTGGGGTGCATTTTCCTGCGGAGGTAGGCCAGTGACATTTGGGATTGTCATTTGCATGAGGGAGTGTGCTTGTTCTGGGACAATGTTTATTTGGGTGTCTAAGTCTCATCAACATGGATGCCAAAATTCAAGGTTTTCCAGCAGAACACCACATAGAACCAATATGATCAATGTTATTCACTTCACCTGTCAGTGGTCATAATGTTGT
>OMNN01031849.1:0-12690 GCA_900302755.1 Chromis chromis | reverse complement strand
TTTTGCTTATATAATGTTGCTGTCACAGTCAAATATCAATATTATGGATTTAGTAACATAAGGTACATCAACTTATTATTTAGTTCAGTACAAAGTGAATCTAAATACAGTTATTAAACAGAAGCTACAGTGTCCACAATAGATTGTATTAAATGCTGGCAGCAGCTTTCTTATTGTATTTATCCTCATTTCCACAATGCATAAGCAACATATCATGTAAAATGCTAACTGCAAACACAGTATCATTTCCAATTCCTATGTTCCTGCAGCTTTTACATGATTTCCACGTTCCTTTGTTCAGAAACAACCGCTAAATGTAAATGAAAATAACAGTGTTTTAACCAAATCTGCTGATTAGAGCTCCCCTCTCACTGGAGGCGATAAACAGTGGAAAAGAGCGATATCTGCTGTTTCTCCACAGGTTAAAAGTGCACTTATCAAGGTTATCTTAGTATATCTGATGGTGGAATAGGAGCTTCCTGCAGAGAGACCTCTGACCTCACAGTTAAGCCTCGAGATGGGTGGAACCCGACTTATCACAGGGAATTACAGAGGTCATTATAAACCAGCAGTATCTCCTTCTCCTCTCTGCATTGTACTTTATGGTTAAGCACCTCCAACACTTAAGAAAATGCCTCTGCAACCCTAATGAATCTCTTATTTTTAATACGTCTACATTGGGTATAGCCTCTTAAGAGTGCAGAGTAGCCACGATTTTCAGAATGTTTAATTTTCTAGTTTCAGTTTCTCATTAGTGATGCATTCCTGCTTTTACACAAGTGTTTTCTCTTTACAATCTGGGAAATTACGGTGGATTTTTTTTTCCACCCTCCATCCGAAAATAAAAATGTATGCATACCAGAAAGGTTTGGAGTATTACACTTTGAGAGAAACATAATTGCGGCACTGATTATGTTTACTTTGGTTCTTGGGTACAGTGCATGTATACAGACGGGGGACAAAATAAGAGGAAATACCTGAAACCTTGACCGACTCTGAAGAGATCTGGTGGCTCTGTCATGCTGTGGAGGGGTTTTACAGGCATGGTTTGGGTCCACTTGTCCCCTCAGAGGGAAGGGTCACTGCAAATCAATACAAAGTTGTTGTGAATGATCTTTATCCTACTATGAAACATTACTATCCTGATGCGAGCGGTCTCCTCCAGGAAGACCGCATCCATAGGGCACGAGGGGTCACCGATTGGTTTGAAGGGTATGAAAATGATGGGAATCCTATGTTATGGCATTTCTAGTCAACTGATCTCAACCACCGCCATAATTAAACTAGAAAATTATAGAAAATCTTTCGGAAGAAAGGTGTTCCATCACTCCAGTAGAGTTCCAATGACGATGATGAAGGAGCACCGAAGCTGTTTTGGGCAGCATGTAGTGGTTCAACAGCTTACTACTCTTAATTTATCACCCATCTGCTTTCTAAAACACCATCCTATCTTGTGTCACCAGACTTTTTCTGTACTCAAATCAAGACCATCATGTTTACCAAACCTTTTCCAGGAGATTTAAATTGCCTGAAGTTAACAAAAAGGGTAATTTATGCTTTTAATCAATGAAGCTTGGCTTACAAGAACAGATATTGTAAGCAAAAGGAAATACAGTATGTAGACTAGGGGTGGGAATCACAGGGTACCTCACAATACGATACGCGATACATGGCTCACGATACCGATACTATCACACGATACAGTGATACTCCGATAATCGATATATTGCAAGACAATCACATAACGATACATCACGATATCTATAACTGAAAAATACAAAATGCAAAAAAAGTACCTGTGTACTTTACTTTTGTGAGGCAGTTCTTGCATAGGGCATAGTCTTTGTCCAGCTTGCTTGTTCCCTCAAAAAGCCCAGATGGGTCCACACTTTGGACTTAAAGGTGGATGGGGCGTCTCTTACGGTAGTGTTGCTGTCCCCCATTATATCTATACAAACTCTTCTTCTTCCAATTCATTTCCGCTCAAGTCTCCTTCATTCATGTGATAAACGCCACCATGTGGAGTCATTACGCTGGGGAAATGGCAGCTGGCAGGGGGATCTGGCAGGGTTTAGAGCGCCTTATTAATTAAAGTATCGATATTTGGCGCCAGCGTATCGATAATTTGTCCCACCCCTAATGCAGACAGTGACTGTTTTGCAGAATACTGTGCATTTATTGAACAATGCTGTTTAGTAGTTTGCAGTATAGAATATTCATTGAGTCCGTTATGTCAATTCAACATCGACCCATGCAGCATCACATATATCAGACAAGGTTGTGTTTTTTTCTATAGTTATGGACCAAATCAGTTTAATAATGGAGGAAAAAGTAGTTTAAACCAACCAGCAATTTATCTGAAATAGTTTTCCATACTTTCTCTGGATCTCCATGTCTTGAACCACTTGTATAATTGCACCTCTTGTTCTCGTTAGCAGCCATTAGGAGTTAGAACTCTTTGACGGCGTCTCTTTACTCACGCCATTTCTCATGGTTAGTCATCGATGAGAGCAATGGAGCCGAGCCACATGGTGCCACTCGATAATCAAGTGCAAAGCAACATGGTTTTGAAAGTCGATGACTCTGTTCTGTCATAGGATTGATTTTTAGCTCGGTTGTTTTTGTTCCGTTTTTTTTTTTTTTACTTCAATGGTTCCGGTTGTTACAGTGCCACTTTACAGCTAATATTTCATGTCAGACGTGCTTTGCGGGTCACTTTCAGTTTGTGCATCGGAGCTGGATGTAAATAATCTGCGTGTACCCATGTGTAAAACAGATTCACCGTTGACTCTTCATCCTGTGAATTCATAATTAAAGACAACAAAGTGTGAAGTGAGACTGTGAAACCCTTGTGAGTTCCCATTACTACGAAGGAAAAACCAAAACACATCCCTCTGCTGTTTTCATTCATGCATTTAGTTAGAGACACTCTGAAGTTTGCTCTGTATTCAAAACCTGTATCTTCACCAATATGCGTGCGCCTTTTTAATAATTCTGTAAATCCCTATGCTGCTCCCTGCAAATTTTCTAAAATGTTAACGGTGGATATCTACACTGCTCAAATCCAACAACTAGTGCACAAACCATCGTCGGCGTAGCAGCCTTTGAGACGCAGCATATTCTTCGGCGAGACGTTTGATGCATTCTAATGAGGAAACAATGGGTTTTCAGAATCGGCGGCAAAAAAAAAAGCAACGATTTGTTTGATTCCTGAGCTGTAATTTGTTTTGTGCTTGTAAGCCAAGCAGCCATGGGCAACACTACTAGGAGTATTCTCCACAGAGGGAAGACTGGTAAAGATTTTTTTTTCCATGGCGGGGCACAGTGTAACCTTGATGCTCGTCAACCACATATAAATTAGATGCTTTGTGGGAGGCAAACAAATTCCCAGTCCTACCCTGCTGATATGTGTCTCCCAGCTTCAGCATAGCCGGCTGCCTCTGCCATTTGTCTGTGTCCACAGCAGCTCCCGTGCACACACCCACCCAAACCAGCAGCTTGAAATGAGATTCACTCAAGTGCATAATCCCTCAGTTCTGCTTAGCTGTGATTAATTGACCAAATATCTCTTATATATGGAGGGTCCACACAACCAGCTTTCACAATTATATATATATAAAAGAAGAAAAAAAAAAAAAACGTTCTATCTGGTACACCACAACAATGTCCGCACAAGTTAATCGCTTGCAAACTTGTCCGAGGAGCACATCGGAATCTCAAAGTATCGTTAAAAGGCTCTTCAGCAATTAGCCCCCCCTGGCAAAATGATTTACCGACACGTCATTAAAAAGCCGTCAGGGAAATAGACATCATGCGGAGAAATGGCCTTTTGGATCGATACCCCGAGTAACCTCTGAAGCACTGTGCAGCCTGCCGTTAGGGAGAACCGGTCGTATTCAGAGTTTCGCACAAGAAAGTTGGATCGGCGCTGATTAATAAACCATCAGTGAAATCATACATCAGTATTATAAAGCTCGCTTTATGTTATTTCGAGACAAGTTTACATTTTCCCGCATTTTTGTGAAATTTATTCAATTTGTTTCCATTTAACCCAGCAGAAATTGAAATGAAACTCGGCTCCAACTGCAGGTAATTGACAGGAAACAGACTGATGCAGTCACAAAAGATGTCAGCTGTTAGTGCACGGTTGCATCTTGCATCGATACAGGATGCTTCCACTGTGACGCATGCATGCTCATTTGTTCACCTGCCTCTGTATGATGTCCTTTTGGTCTTTTATTGACGTGCACTGTTAACAGGAATAATGAAGGAGCTGTGGCCTCATGTCTTAATGTGATGTTCAGATAAAACAGTCTGTCCATCACTTAAGTGGTTACCACAATAAGTGTGGCTTAAATAACACTGCACAATGAACTAAAGCAGAGAGGATACAGCTCAGGCAGGATAACATCTTGTCCTTGTTTAGCTCATCAAGCTCTGTGCAATATGTTTATATAAACTGGAAACTTGGAAAGAACATACAGTGATGACAACATTCTGATAATCAGGCAAAAGGTGAAGCAATGGATTTCATTTCAACATCAACATTTTGGAGACAGAACTTCAATATTTGCATGATTTTGTCACCCTTTTACATTAAATTACTTTGTTTTGTAAAGATTGTCATCGTTTCATTTTCAATAAGTTAATTTAAGTGTGTGAATACAGAGGCTGGGAGGAAACTACAACTACACAACTGTTGCTAACCAGGAAGTGAAGAGACACTGGAAAGGCAACAAGCTAGCAGAGGGTTACTGTGCTAATGGCACAAGAGTAACAAGGTAGTAGAAAACACAGTAACTACAAACAATAGAAGCAGGCTTATGCAAACAGAGTAGGATAGGAAATGCTGCTAAAGCTAAACGCTATGAGACTAACAGGAAAAAAGGCTAAGCTAACTACAAGAAGCAGACTGGCCGAGGACAAAGCTAAAAACTAAAACCAGTTAACACTAGGCAAGGAAACCACTGCTGAATTTATAGTTGACAAAACTAGACAGCTAATTGCTAACAGAAATGGAAGCCAACAGGACAACAGGCTATGTTAGCATGCCGATGCTGAGCTAGCAAAGTGAGCTAATGGCACAGGAGGGTAACGGGCTAACAGAAAACAAGTGCTACAAACTAATAAAAACAGGTATGGCTAGCAAAGATAGCCAGACAAGAGGTTGGGCTTAAGCTAACATTACAGGACAGGACATAGTAGAGGTAAATGCTACAAGGCCAACAGCAGGACAAATAAAAGCTAAAGTAACCAACTGGCAGAGGACAAAGCTTAAGGTTAACTAAGACCAAGGAATACGAGGCAAGGAAAACCACTAGAGTCACGCTATAAGGCTACAATAACAACAACAACAACGAGCTTATAATGGGAAAGAAAACACACAGGAAATAAGGCTAGCAGCTAAACTGACCTGAGCTGACAGATTGAGGGAATCTGGGAGGCAGGTGATCCAGGTGTGTAGAACAAATAAACAGATAGGCCTAATTGTCAAGCTTGGCCTGAGCTAACTGACTGACTGGTTTCTAGATCAACTTTCTGGATCAGAGTGATGGTTTGAGTCTGGGTTTTATGGAGCAGGGAGCTGATTGACAGGTGAGTCGGCCTCCTGCACAGGTGTCTTCACTCTTGTTGATTAGACAGACACCCACACCTGACCACACCTGACCACGCCCAAAGACAGGAAGAGGGGTTAAGAGCTAAGCTAAGCAGAGGCAGAGGCCTGACATAGATAGGTAATCCTACAATACTGGCACTAAACACCTACAGTTTGACTAAAGGTAAGACTGAAGTAAATGCTTGGTTAAGGCTGGAGAATGACCATAACAAAAACAGTGAACTGAACATGGTACCTACAAATCCACAACTCTACACCTGCATTTTTAGCAGGCCAGCAGCTCACTACTTCAACCATTTTCTCCCAGAAACTACATGCTGCATGGAGAGCATTCATTTGTTTCCCCCAATTACTTTGCAGTAGCTAAGGATTATAATCTCTGTTTTGATTATACAACATTCTACCTGATGAATGGTGTTAATGGTGGTTGTACAGAGGCACACTCGTTAAGGTTCGGGAAAGATTGCGGTTTCAGCTAAATGCCAGTAGTTGTGACGTGTGACTGCAGATGTTTTTATGCAATAAACCAATACAAATATTTTCCTAACCCCTATCATACGCTGTGAATTGTCATTCATTTCACAGTCATTGATTAAACCAATAAAGACTCGTCTGTGTATCAAAGTTCCATATTTAGGTGTTTTTTTCCTCTGAAAATAGTCTCTTTCTGCCTTTAAATGGCTTAGATGTGACTCTGCATAGTTGCTTTCTTTAGTTGTGCAGATGCTCGGCTGCTTGCTGCAGCTCAAGAACACCAGCTGACCTACAACTCTGCTAAAAAACTGTAAATGTGCCATTCAATTCAGCCATACATTTTTAAACCAGAGATCAATTCTGAAGAAGACTAATGAGATAGAATGCAAGAAGACAATGTTGGTTTTGTAGATTTGTTATGTATGAAACCCCAATGATCGGAATTTGTGTTTTTTTTATTTTTTTGTTTTCAAGACATATGTGATCAGCCTTGGCGATGACTGTTTAGAACGCTCATGATATGTCTTCTAAGAAAACACCCTATGGACATATTACTAAGGTAAAAAACTAGATTTTTACAGGAGGAGGTCTTAAAATGTGTTGCAACTAATGCGTATTGTTTTGCAAGACTGGATATTTAGGCAATAATACTACCAATTGTAATGCTCTATAGCACACTGCCAATGAAAAAGAAATGTGACATAACCTCAAAGCGACAGGGTTTTGCGGTACTAAACTGAATGGAATTCAACCGTTTTCTGTGGATTTTTAAAGACACAAGCTGCTATAATTTCAGAATATAGGTAAATTAAATGATGGGCTAAAAGACACATCATCATTAGGATGTAAACTAAGTGTTTATTCCGCACAAATTCCCTAAAAAGAAAAGAAATTCAGCCTAAACATCTGGCAGTAACATAAAACTCTCATGATGTGGGATTCTTTTGTCTTTTTTTCCCCCTGTAGTTCTAAAGGATGAAATCACCTGTCTGCAGTTTCAAGGAGAGTCGTTACTTTGTTTAATACACTGAGCACATCCACTTTGGAGAGTTTTTTGAATCCGCATGCCAACTCTGGACGTGGACCAGAGACGCTGTTGTGTTGGCAGGAGGAACTGGGCTTGGATGATAGATGAAGCTGGAGGCAGTGATGCTGAGGAGACGCCTCCGAGACCCCCCCCGTCTCTCATGTCCACTTCCTTCTGACTCTCATCTCGCGGCTCGCCTCCTCGTCTCTGATGCCTAATCTGTCTCCTCGGCAAAGCACAGGCTTCAGTTTATAGCCCTCCCCTTCTCCCCCCCTTGTCCATGACGCATCAGCCTCCATTCTCTTCATGTCTCCTCCGCGGCCTAATTGATGGGTGAACACTAACAAGTTGCCCTCCCCGAGTCTCTCCATCGTGTCCCGGTCCTGAAGGGCTTCTCTCTCTCTCTCTCCCCTCACTCTTGCGCTCATCCTCCAGCTTCCCCGCTCGGCCGTTTTCACCGCTCCGTTCATTATTCATTAAGTTTCCCTTTGGATCTGGAGAGAGCAAAAGCACGGCTGAATTCATAGGCAGGCTCAACAGCTGGCCCAAGGGTACCTGAGTGATGTGGATGCATGTGTGTGCGTGGGGGGAGAGGGAGAGTGACTGACAGAAACAAAAAGAAGGGGAAAGAGTGAAAGTCAAAAATGGCAAGGCGGAAAAAAAAAAGACTTTCAAAAACAGTGTAATTCTGCTTTGGAAAAAAAAGAGGGAACAAAGTGCAGTCAAGCTGGGAAGGTGATTTTATTTTGAAAGTGCACCCGAGGACCAAGGGTTCAAATTGATTTTGTGTGGAATTCTGGCAAAACGGTTAACTTAGTTTGTCATTTATCTATTGTGTGTTTTTTTTTTAACAATTATTCCAAATTGGATAATGGAAGGTTCAGCCAAGAGAGAGCGAGTGCATTTTCCAATTAAACCATCCACTCATTATGTAAGCAAGAGCACACATCCTGATACATTTTCTGCATCGGGACACATTCATCGTGCGCCATTATTGCTAATGATATCATCATTTTATCATCAATTCATTATCTGTTTCTTGAGGTTCATTTGTTGACAGTTTGTTGTTTAGTTTGTTTTTTTGGCAGTTAGACTTAATGAGTGGAAGCAAAACAGAGTGTTTGGTTTGGTTTACCAGCAGTTTATTATACATATGTATTGATTCAAGTCTGTGGATCAATGTTAATTATCAGCAGCTTGGTGCTCGCACTGAGATGTCAGACAGGCTGAACACATGATATTAAAACACAGCAACTGAGCTGTTCTCCTGTTGTTATTTTTGCACTTTTATAGATTTGGACAAGTAGAAGTTTAGCTAATTTAGTAATAAAATGCCTTTGCGAATGTATTTACGCCGATCAGGCATAACATTATGAACACCTGCCTAATATTGTGTTGGTCCCCTTTATGTAGTCAGAAATGCTCTGAACCATTGGGCATGGACAAGAGGACCTCTCAGGGTGTCCTATGAGGTCTGGCACCAGGACCAGGGCAGTGGATCCTTTGGGTACTCTGGCTTGTGCAGTGGGGCCTCTGTCAATCAAAATTGGGGAAAAGAATGGGGTCTAGGAAGTTTGGAGGTCAAATTAACATCTTGGGCGATTGTCATGTTCCAGATTGTTAGGGATTTGCAATTTGAAATGTTGTGGCTGATCGTTGTGCATCTGTGCCGGTAGATTAGCTGTAATCTAACCTACAAGACTACAAATGAACTTGCACATCTACAGTCTTTTATGTCATCTGCAGTGTCCAGACTTTATGTTTTTTCTGTCACATATGATGTTACAATGCTAGATGACCAAACATGGCCAAAAGTTCAGTTAATGAGGTAAAGGGACTTCCTGTAAGAAAAAACTCAGGCTTCAGAGGTTTTTATCTACTTTGTCTGTCAAAAAGAGACTACCTGCTGTTATCTTTGTTGCTGTGAATGTATATGCTTTTCATTATCATATTCAGGATCAGATTTGGGCTGGTATTATCTGTTTCAGGCTCAACTGAGAGGCTGCATAACAGGCAGCATGAGACACAAAAGAATTATTTTGAACAATGAATCATTTAAAGCTTCTCTAGTCTCGAGTCGCACAATAAAACTGAGCATAATATGTCTCCTTTAGGGCAGCACCTCCTCCAATGCAACAAAAGTACACATTAGAACTGTATCAAGTCTGAGAAGAAGTGCTGCCTTAAGGAAAAACCGAAAGAACAACCGTCTCTTCACTTGTTGTTCCATAACTCTGAAGCTTTATAGCTCACACAAGTACAACTAAGAAGCAAACAAAGCGGTGCACTTTTAAACTGTGTCAACAAGAAAAACAGTCTGCTACCACTGAAAAAGCAACAAAAAGACAGAACAGACATAATAACAGATAACAATATATCATTTCCAGACATGTGGGTGTGTGTTGTAAAGTGGTGGAGGACGTATTCAGGAAGTAGCAACACTGCAATATATAAATAATGTATTGCCAGCAGAAGTCGTCACTGACATTGTGAGGAAATATACTTAAATATATAATACTGTATGTATATACGTAACTGTGTCTGTTCTCAAGTAGAGAGAGAATTTGTCAAATGCAATGTAGAAACTCAGTGCAACAAAAGTGAATACACCTGTGATCACTGACATGTAAGTTAGAAACTGAAACAAAACCGAGTAAACCTGTAATTTCCAATCAGCCTAACTGCAAGAAAATGGTGACAAAATGATCTTAAATGAACTTTCTCAGTTTTGCAATTATGGGTGGTGTTGATCTGCATGCCTACATCATGGCTCCATGTGGAAAATAATTGCCAGAGTAACTTAAAAATCTAATTGTAGGTATTCACAAAGATGCAAAAGGATACCAGAAGATTGCAGACCAACTAAAAGTCAATAGGAACACATTTGCAGCAGTGATCTCTCCCCACCCCTCTCATTCCCACTCTCAGCCCAACCGGTCGAGGCAGATGTCCGCCTTCCCTGAGTTTTTTTTTTTCCCCTCCCTATTTAAATTATTATTTTTTTGGTTCCTTCCCACTGTCACTAATTGCTTGCTAATAGGGAATCCAAAGGGAACTTTGGATTGTTGGGTTCTCTGCTCTCTGTTTATAATTCATAAGGTCTGTACGTTACTATGATAAGCGCTGTGAGATGACATGTGTTATGAAGAAAATTGAATTGAATTAATCAGGAGATATGACACCTCATAGTACCACTAATCAGAGTTGCCCAAAACGACACCGCAGACAGTGCACTACTTGCTCTATACCTCTAAAAAACAGACGAGCAACTGCTTTATACTTTCCACAGGGATTATCAATGGAAATCTGAATTTGTGTGACAGCTCAGACAGAGTGAAAGACATTGCATTAAGTCCGCCTCTATGGATGACATTCAAGAAAAGGAAAAAAAAAAACATTGCTTGTTCTTCAGCACGGAATTGCAAGATGAAAAAACGCAAAAGTAAGCCTGATGATGTTGGGACCTCATTCATTGGTCAGATAACAAGATAAATTTGTTAGAAGTCCAGCATGTTTGGTCTGAACCTGACCAGGGCGACCATACGAGAGGTATCCTGATGATATGAGGCTGTATAAAGTGTTGGGGAGATGACATTTATCGATGGCACCATTAATATCTGTGGATAAACCAAAATACTGGCTGACAAGATGACTCCCAGTCTGCAGAAAACTTGGCAGGAGAGGAATCTTCCACTATAATTATCCAACACTGCCAAAATATATTTTTTTTCTCCAGAAATTTGAGCAGCGCTGGTGTCCTCCATGCAGAGAAGGATTGAGTCTGTCATTAGCAATAAAGGTGCTTGAAATAATAATAGATTTGAATCTCATTAACAAGGTATACATACATTGAGTTCCTACTGTGGAGCCTGGATTTTTAATGCAGTAAATATAAACTGTTGAGTTTCAGTTTTAGATAAGACTAAATATCCTGCTGTTCATCTTAGAAGAGATCAGATATTTAAGTGATATTGCACTTCTTTTCACCTGCAGAGTAACACTTCAAATATCACTTCAGTCAGTTTTAATGCTGCTGCTGTACTCCTGATTCTTCAACACCACTAACACCCTGTTTGACTATATGTTTGGAAACATTAGCTCCCTTCTTGACTGCGTGCTAGACTTTGTTTGTCGAAAACAAGGTCTTATTTACACATTATTTCATTTTTTTGGTTACTTTATTTAATTTTACAATTCCAATTGCAAACAGCAAAACTGTACTTCTTCATAAAGTTAACTTTATTTGTTTAATAATAATTTTAAGCATATTAAAAGGACATTAATAAAAGTCCTCACCTGTCAGAGTTTGTCCCTTGTGGAAGCCATGTTATGCTGGAGCTTAAAGAGGAAATAAAACCTCTCAAAAGCTACTTCTATATGTGGTGGATGAGTAGGTGTGTTCTCAAATGGGACTGAGCGATAAATGTGTGATGAAACTCAAAGTAATTAAGATAAATACTGAAGTGTTTTATGAATAAAATGTTTGGATGTTCAGTACTGATGACTGATTGTGTATCTTTAAATTAAGGCATTGTGGTTAGAGAAATCATCAGAAAATCACATGTAGTTGCTGCTAACTTTGTCAACTTCCCTCTAGAACCTGATTGAGCAGTTTGAACTGGGAAAACAGGCCCCCAGCCCAATATATATGTATGAGTCTACTGGGAGAGAGAGAAGGCAGCGCAATGCAGCACTGTACTGTTACTGAGCAACTTTTAGGAGTCATTGTTTGAAAGTTTTTCCACAAAGTTTTTCCCTTTGTTATTTCTGTTTTCTCTCCTTTCTTTCCTATTTGTTTTGTAGATCACAAATAAATGGCTTCCTATTTTTCTAGCCAAACATTTGTCCTCCACATGCCTCGCCTTGCTACCTTACACCTTTCCTTGCAACACCATAGTATATAGTTAGAGAATTTGCTTTTGTTGCCATGTTGAAGCTCAGCCTGCCAGAGGTTTGTACTATGAAGCAAGTTTAACATATCCAGCTCCACAAAACCTAAAATCCCAGTCAGAGATAACAGGAATCATGATGGTGCTATCAACTTTTTTTTAAAACCAGGTTTCCTTTTTCAAATTCAGCACATATTCACCAAAAAGGGAGCATTTGACACGTCTTGTGACTGTTTTTCTGCATAAAATGGACCAATCCTGTGCCGCCTACTTCAGTCAAGAAGAAGAGGTTGTTATAATGGAGGGCTCTGAAAAATATTACAATTTATTATGCTACTGTAATTGATGTAAGAGAGAAATGCTGGTAGAAAACTGTTAATGCATGTACATAGATTAGCCACAACATTATCACCACTGACATGTGAAGTGAATAACATTGATCATATTGGTACTATGTGCTGTTCTGCTGGAAAACCTTGGATTTTGCCATCCATGTTGATGAGACTTAGACATCCAGATAAACATTGTCCCAGAACAAGCACACTCCCTCGTGCAAATGGCAATCTCAAATGTCACTGGCCTACCCCCGCAGGAAAATGCACCCCACCACATGGCAACAACACCAAACAATCAGGAACATGTTGAGGAACATGACAGTAGCCCAAGATGTTGATTTGACCTCC
>OMNN01031845.1:0-18030 GCA_900302755.1 Chromis chromis | reverse complement strand
GGAAAGAGGCTGCTTCGCATTGTGGTAATTTCATAGTGTCATTACGGTAATTTAATTCGTAATTATGTCATGGTTTGCACTATTGGAAGAAATGGAACGGATTCCTGGGGGGGTACAAATGAAATTACCGTAATGACACTATATGAGCGTCATTACGGCGTTGCGCTTTACAGCCAATATAGACAGATTTTTTTCCAATAGCGCAAACCATAACATAATTACGAATGAAATTACCGTAATGACACTACATTGGCTGTAAAGCACAGTGTCGTTGCGCTTTACAGCCAATATTGTGTCATTACGGTAATTTCATTTGTACCCCCCCAGGAATCCGTTTGATTTTTTCCGATAGCACAAACCGTGACATAATTACAAATGAAATTACCGTAATGACACTACATTGGCTGTAAAGCACATCATCGTTGCGCTTTACAGATTATGTAGTGTCATTACGGTAATTTCATTCGTACCCCCCCAGGAATCCGTTTGATTTTTTTCCGATAGTGCAAACCGTGACATAATTAGAAATGAAATTACCGTAATGACACTATATTGGCGCAAACCGTGACATATTTACGGTATTCCAAAGTGCGCTTGCCCAAACGTGTCACAGATGACACACTAGGACTTAAAGGGTTAATGTCAGTCCATTGCTTTATATTTGCATTAGTCTAGAAAGATGAGATAATCATTGTCTTGTTTTAACATCACATGTACCAAGGAGGAGTGCCATCGCCCTCATATATTATCTGGACTGTTCCCCTACAGAGGTTGCTGGTGGACAGTGTGAGTTTGCACATATGAATGCATGTTCGCGTTTGATGCGGTTATCTTTACCCAGCTGCAGCTTATATACACCGCTGACAGTTGCCATTTATCAAATGTAATAAATATTTGTATGTCATTCTCACTTTTTTTTTTCCAGGCACAAAATCACGGAACACAACCGTGGAAATGGCTGCGAGCAAGCCAGAGATGCACAGCTGCATAGGTTACCAAGACAGACCCACTAGAGAGAGACGCACTGCAAGCTAGTACATCAACTTAGCATCACTGTTGTTTGCTGGCATCAATCTTGGAGAGGAGAGAACACAGATTGATTGACTGATTGGTGTTCCAGCAGTTCAGGGTCATGTTTTGTTTTGTTTTTGTGACTAGAAGTATAGTTTTGTTTCACTACTTCTTCTACCTTGACACCTGCACTGACGCAAGTGGGAGTCGGGGCCCAGTGCATATAGTGAAGGTATGTGAAATTTATGAGATAATATTTAAATGGGAGGACAGGAGAGGAGGGTAAAATATGAGAGAATTCTGAGAAAGAATGCGAGGGTTGACAGGAACGCCTGGAAATATATTTTTGACAGAACAAAGAGGTAGTAGATATTTATATAGCCTCTTTCAAACACTAGGTTCCAAGCTTTACAATACAAAACATATAATAAAAGTAATAACAAAACAGGACTTAAGATATAAACCTAAACTTATATCATAATAAATATAACAATTACCAACAACAACAACATCAACAACAACAAAAAAGCCCTAAGAAGAAAAAAAAAATTATATTGAGTTTGTCTGCCTGACACCCTCCAGCAGGGACTTCAACATCTGATTTGGTGACAAGATGTGAATTGGAAAACTTTAACAGGATCTCAAGCAATAATCAGGTGTGTATGAAGTTAGCACATGTAGGCAGGAGCCAGACCACTGAAGGCTGTAAAAACAAGCAATACAATCTGAAAATCAAATCTAAAAGTCACAGGGTGTGAGTAGAGCCTGGTGGCAACATTTGGTATCAGCTTCAGTCTGTGGATACTCTGCCTGCTGGTATTAGAGTAAAGTGCGTCGCAGTGGTTAAGAGATGTAAAACCCTGGATTACAGTTTCTAAAGCTGCATATATACATATACACCGATCAGCCACAACATTGTGACCACTGACAGGTGAAGTGAATAACATTGATCATATTGGTACTATGTGGTGTTCTGCTGGAAAACCTTGGATTTTGCCATCCGTGTTGATGAGACTTAGACACCCAAATAAACATTGTCCCAGAACAAGCACACTCCCTCATGCAGGATGCAGTGGAACAAGTTTGACTGACAGAGGCCCCACTGCACAAGCCAGACCAGAGTACCCAAAGGATCCACTGCCAGCGTCCTGGTGCCAGGCCCCATAGGACACCCTGAGAGGTCCTCTTGTCCATGCCCAATGGTTCAGAGCATTTTTGACCACATAAGGGGGACCAACATATTAGGCAGGTGGTCATAATGTTATGCCTGATCGGTGTATGTACTTCTATAAAACATTCCCACAGTGTTCAACAATGTTAGATGACAACAAAGGAAGAAGATTCTCAATGCAACACTCAGAAAATGTTTAAAGCATGATAGGGCGTAATGTTCTAACAATGTTATCACCAAACATTTTTAGAACGTCTTTATTCAAGAAGAGTATTCTGGGAAGTAAAAGCAAATGTCTTGCTGGAAACCTCACTAGAGATTTGCAGAACTTTCTCAGAGCATTCCAAGAACAAAATACAGATTTCTAGTTGGGTCACTTTTGACATGTCAAAGGCGAACAATATTTTTACTGTATCATGTGTAATGCAGAATTTATGGCCCTTTCTATTAATAAGGATAACACTGTTAGTTTTGGATTCAAAATTTGTTTAATCTCAGCTATCAGTGTGCAACAACATTTTTTCCACTTGGAAGTGATGAGAAATGCAAGCCTCGCTCTGTGTGGCTAAATCCAATGTTCTCTTGAGCAAAGCATCTCACTGCTGTGGTGAAACTGCTGCTGCTGCTACTGATGATGATGGATGCGAATGAGCTGAAGCAGCGAAAATGATTGTGAAGAGGAATGATGCAAGAAAAAGGCACGAGTGGAAGACTGTGTAAACATCTTACGTCCTTGCCAAAATGCGAGAGCGTCATCTTATTTCTTCCACCACTGAATATCCAGGACAGGATTACCATCAATACCACATGAAGAGGCCAATCAGTCGAGCCTGACTCACCTTTCTCTCACTGAAACACCATCAATACAGCTCATGACACTGTCGTCATCAATGTGGCGTTGTAAATGCACATAATCAGAGAGCTAAACAAGGTGACTCCTCTCCACTGACCCTCCTCAGTCTCTGACCTTTGATTCTTTAATAACTACATGGTCGAGGTAAAATGCCACCTGTAATCTGAATGGCTTTAAATGTAATAGGTCAATCCATGGAGTGTGAAGAGTTGTAATTTTCTCCACTGGCAGCATGGCATGAGTGTAGAAAAGTGCTTTAAGTAACTCCTCCGTGTAAAACAGCAGTCTATAAGCAAAGCTCTGATGGTATTTCCTGCACTCAGGGCAACATAATGAGGCAGACATTTAATTTAAACTGAAAGCAAATTAGTCCTTAAAGACCTGAAATGTGAAGTCAGTTCATTATACTAGACGCAGTGTTGTTTTCCCACGATGACAGGAGAGAGGATGAAGCTAAATAGTTTTAAATCTTCAGTAATGCTCTGCAACTCTCGAGGAAATTACATTTCCACAAGTACTTGTCTGTCCTTTACTTGAATAAATCAAAACAACACTTTAACGTTATATTATACAAGCAGGATGTCTGAGGATGTACGTCAGTTTTGGACTTCATGGATTGAATGAGTTTTTCTCTCAGTAGAGATGACGGAAATGAACATTACTTGCTTGAAAATGGTTCAAATGGGCTTGTTCACCCCCACAGACATTTTATTGCCAAATCTATAGTACTTTAACAGTGTATAACCATCAGATATAAGCTAATAGTGTACACATATGTGCATATAGAGAGATATACAGTATGTCTGTGGGGAATCCCTAAACAAGACGGGTGGTTTTGCATTAGATTTTTGTGTTTTTCTGTGTAAATATTTGGGACCGACTGTACATATGTATGATTATGGAGATTTGCTGGATTTGAGACATCAGAGAAATGTTGTTGCTACTAAACTCACCCTCTTCACTGTGTTTTATCCTTTTGGTTTGGTGATATTTGGTGGGAGAAAGGAAAAGAAAAGGACAATGTATAAATCTGTATGCTGAGGCTTTAACAACCACTGGTTCATTATGATCTGCATTGTATTCTACATATAACTGTGTGAGACATGAGAGCACCAGCAGGCCTGTGTTACAGGGTGTTTGGATGTGGAGCTGTTTTCTGTGTTTTAGTGCCCTCTTGTGATTATTCCCTAAACATGAACATGATGTTGCCACAGTATGCACAAAATCTACTCCACATCGCCATTTTTGTGTGTTTTTGCTATTCAACATCCACTTTCCCCCTTTTTATCTTCCCTAAAGGAGCATTAGGAGGGGTTACAACTCTTTCTCCAGATTTTTTATATATAATATCATGGATATTGGTGGAGTACTAATTCAGAATTGTGTAGCATTGTCCTCTGTTCATTGTAATTCATGTTTACACTGATTGAAATATTCAAGCTCAAGACTGATCACTGCCATACTGTTAAATCAAATGGAGATGATTTAACTGTTCTTCTGTGCATCATTTTAGACACCAGAACTCAGTAGTACTTCAAAAATGACTGTTTGCATGGTCAGTTTATCTGTTACTGATGTTTGCAGTCAGTCAATTAGCTCTTGAGCCTATTAAAAAAAATCCCCACAATCAGGGTGACATCTTCAAACTGCATAATGAGTCTGACTGTCCAACCCAAATACATTCAATATTCATTAAATAAAGAAAGTTGTTACATTTGAGAAACGAGATCAGATAATGTCTTGCATTTTGTTTTAATCTAATTAACTGATTAACTGATTATGGATGAATCACTTCTTTTCGACAATCTCTTTTCCATTAGAGTTTAAGATAAAGCTGTTTATGTCTGAACAAGTTGTATTATGATTTTGTACTATCTGACTCACACTGACTTTTCCCAGCTCCACATAACTTTCTGCATAAACTAGTGCGGTTAGATTCTCAAAATCATCAACTGTGTTTCTAGTATCCTTTTCATTTAAGGACTGTTGAACTTATCCTTGACTGTCTGAAATCTAATGTTGCAAATTCAAACACTTTTTTGTGCATCTTTTCCCCCTATTACTTCGATGGAGAAATAATAGGACAGTTTCTCTGTACAAAAGCCAAGTTCAAATCACAATATCATGACCACGTGATATTCAATCTAGCCTTCTGAACCATAAATGAAGGTAAAACTTAGTTTAGAGGTGTAGATGAATGAATTTGTGATGATTCTAACGGTGCACTTTGTGGACTCAACCACAAGAAAGAGGCCTTTTCAAAGCCATGAGGCATCAAATTAAAACACAAATTCAATTTATTTTATTATTAACATCTTGACTTGATGTCACACAACCTTTTAAAATCAAATAAATATCACAAACAAGACCCACACACTTATTTAGAGCTTCCATACAAGTTCTTCCATTGTTGAATGACTTCTTTCAATAGTTTTAGCTTCTGATTGTTCTTCCACGTTTAATCCAACCTTCAGGTGTTAGTCCAGAGGAATGCTTTGTTGTCCAGCACACTGGCCAGTTTATGGTTGAAGGGCTGATGAAATTTTCTGAGGAGTTCTCTAGTGGCTGGAAGCATGGGACCAAGATTCCTGTCTGCCGCCCGCCGAGTGTTGGACATGGGCCGTTTGTTCAGCGCCGTCTCCACCTGCTCTGACAGAGGACCTGCAAGGAAGGTGGGACAAGCAAAGTCAAGACACAGCCAAGAAGATACAGGCTCTTTTCCCTTATATTTAAAAGATTTTAACGTACATTGCGAACGCCGGACTACGTACCTACACTCAGAAAATCAAAAACTTTCTTTATCGTCACTTTAAGGTTGGCTGCGTAGTCCTCCAGTCGAAGAACTAGAATCTGCTCCCTGTGGAAAACTGTCAGCCAGTCCAGTAAGAAGACAATGTACATCCCCAGATTCAGTCTCACCTGTGGGGAAAAATCAAAACAAATCAAAATGATAAATCTTTTGAGATTGTCTTACCAGCTGCTGTTTCCGAGGTCGAGAGTAAGCTTTCAATTACCGACTTTCTCAGCTGGTAATTGAAGTAGAATGAAAAGTCTTTACAGAACTTGTGGTGAGATTGTTTTGTCGAAGACATGCAAGCTGTGGATCAAATAATGTGAACCACACCTGGAAATTGACTATTGTGCCAACAAATCCATTGAAAAGGCAGAAACATATGCATCAAAAGCCTGATATAGCTGATGCCTCTAACTGCATAACAACATGCGACATAACTGCACGGTGACATTTTCCTTCATTACAATGAAGATGGGTACAATCTAGTTCATTTTTTATCTCACATTCGCCAGCATACTGCTGTAGATACCTACAAATATTTGCTTAAAACTAGCCAGCTTATTTAGGACATTATTTATCCTTTTGATACAGTAATTTTTTTTAGTTAAGTATTTACCTTTTTAGCTAAAAGCCTTAAGCTGAGTGCAACAGACAGGGCGGTAGAAGTATAAAATGCTCACTAACACAATACGTACAGTATTGACTATATCGAGCCTCATTTTTTAAGTATCTATTTCCATTTTCCACTTTAAAGTAACCTAATTACAACTTGAAGTATTGTATATACATAATGATGTATCTGTACAGCCATCCTACCCTGTGCTGTACACATCCTATTCAAAGCTAACCTTAACTACACATACTAGGAACAGTGGGCTGCCGTGGTGCAGCGCCTGGGGAGCAGTCAGGGGTTAAGGGCCTTGCTCAAGGGCCCAACAGAGGCCGCAGTGGGGGTTCGATCCTCTGACCTTCTGATCAGTAGCCCAGGGGCTTAACCTGTTGCGCCACCACTGCCTCTGAAAGGTGCACATAGTATTTATTATATCTTTTTTTTATCCTTTCTGTAATTTCTTGTCTTGTTTTTTTTACTATGCTTCACTTGTATCTAGCTGCTATAACATGTGAATCTCCTTGTGAGCGATCAATAAAGTTTATCTTAACTTATATTATCTTGTGCAATGATTCGTCATATTAGGTTTACTAGCAGTTGGAAGAATTTGTTGGCTGTAAAAGAGCTCTGCAATTAATACTTTGATATATGAGCTTTCAAAGCAACTTAAAAAAAACGATTCCACAGATTAAAAGTGACCAAATTATTTGTGCATCTATCAACAAAAACTATGTCCTCAGTTATTTATTCAGTGTACTACACCAATGCTACAGTTTTGGTAAAATTGGTACAGAAATTAAAACTGTTTATGACAGAAAACTCACAAAAAAAAAGAAAAGAAAAAAAGGAAATTGTAGACAAACTAAAGAGAATATGTTTCAAAAATGAGGACACTGTTTTGGCCACAACAGTGTAAATGGAGAGACTACTGCCTCACAAATTACTTAAAATTTTGAGGTAAACTAATGTGACCCATACATACTCATAGTAATGATAGGTTGTTCGCTTTGTTTTTTGTTCACTGTTAGAATGAAGAATGAGAGTTTCCCATTTGATCCAGATTCACAGACACTATGAGTCCTCAAGAGGGCACCACAGCACAACACCACCTGCTGAAACTGAGCCACTGTGGCCTGATTCACATGCAGAGGAGCACAAAGTTGAACAGACCTTCATCTTCATCTCCATAACAGAGGAGTCGTGTAAACAAAGCATCTACGGGTGTTTTTCGGAGCGTTTTTTGCTACATTTGAGATGAATTCTGTTTCTCTTCCAGTGGTTTCAGGCCGTACTGATTGCCACCTTCACTATAGTAAATCTCTGAAGATAACAGTGTTGTCACCTGCATGCTGTGATTAGGAGTGACCAGCTGACAGAGCTCGTAACTCAGCTCACTCCTGAGGGAGCCCTGCCTGATAGGGTGTATGCCTGAAGTGATTCTGGGCAGCGAGTTGGTAATATTTTTCCCCTGCACAGTGTGAGAGTCACTTCAAAGCAGTAACATCCAGGTAAAATGCCTTTGAAGACAGGTGGAGTTTTATATCATTAAATATAGCCTAAAAGCTGTGATTTTTGTTAAACAGGTAAAAGTGAGAACTTGATTTCAGCTAACCGGCATGACGTTGGAGAGGCTGGTGTTGTAGACGCAGGAGCGAAGTGACTTCCCAGACAGACATGACTGAAACAACTGTACGGACTCTATGACCTTCTGGTGGAAGTCCTCGGCTGACTTGTTGGCCATCTTAAAGTACAAGTAGTCAGAATAAAGCCTGGAAAGAGAAGGAAACACAGTTTTAAGCCAGCTGGAAGCAGGAAAGGACATTTAGCTGGATGTGCCATAGGAATTCTTATTTAAAACAAAAACGTGATCAAATAAAAGCCCTTTTAGAAGCAATCAAAACGGTTAGAAACTGTTTAACCGCAGAATATCACATCTGTGTCTATACGAGCAGATGTGAGGATGGATTTCTTTGTACCTTTCTACTGGATCTCTGAGCATGATGATGATTTTGGCGTCAGGTTGGACAGCGTGGATGAAGTCTTGGGCCAGGAAAGGGGGCTCTGTTTCTTCTTCCCTGTCTCCATGGAGATAGCTCCAGGCCTGGTTGTCCCACATTGTGGATGCACTGGCTTCACCTGTAAAATGACAATCTTAGTATAACCTCGGTATAACCTTGGGTTCATTTAAAATGCAGCCGGTGGTGCACACAGTCAGGCATAATGTGACAAACTGAAACTGAATTCTAGCCTAAAATGTGCAAGACTGGGAGCATCGTGCTCATAAATATATGTTCGAGTAGCTCTGCAGAAGTAATGTTTAAACTTTTAGATTGCCAGCTTGCATGCAAAATAGAAAAAATGACTGCACAATTTCGAAGAATGTCCAAATTTTGATTTCCCGCAGTGATTATTTCTAAAAAGGGGTCTAAATTCCTTGAAAAAAAATCAATACTCCTACTTTAATAATACTTCACTTTAAAATGTATTATTTATTACCATGTTGGCTTTGTGATTTCTTTCCCCCAATGTCTCCTAAAGTTGGCCAAAGTTTCCAACCGATCAAATCCTGAATCACAACTTGAACAAAATAGAGAGTGAATCAAGACGGTTGTGACAGTGCCCAGAGGCGTCAGAGCTTCTGTGTACACTTCTAAAGACACTGGGCTGTCCGTTTTAGACCATAAAATATCTCAAATAATGTGAGCGGTATTTCCCCTCCAGTGCTTCACAAGAGCGCCGTGGTGCTTCTGAGGTGAGAGCCACTTGTGGGGACATCCAGTGAAAATGAACGAGGCCCGACAATAAAGGAAAAGTAGACAAAAGGGAACCTGTAATTTGGTCGGGATCCAATTGCTTCGGCTGTTCAAAGTCCCTCAAAATGAAAACTATAAAGGCGGGAGGTTCTTCCATCTGGTGCGCAATGTACGTTAACAATAGCAAAACACTCCCCCACCCACACACACAAACACTTTCACATGTGTTCACCTGTTATGAGCCGGAGTGCGCGGTGGTCTCCAGATGAATTTCCACTGATTCCTGCTTGGATGTTGTGGGCTGCCAAGTCAAACAGATCCAGGTAATCTTCCACAGGAAAACTTTCCTGGAAGCCATCTTTGAAACGGATATAACCTGGTACACCACAATAACATTTATTACATACTCATTTATAGACTGCTTTGCCATAAAGGTCATTTAATGAATTGTGTAAACTTTACCCATGGTATAGACAATTAAACATGTTTAACCCCCAGTGGAAAATAATCAGCAGTAGTTTTTGGTCATCTACAGGCACATAAAAATAACTCAGTTCAAACAGTAGGACAGGACTTATACATTAGACTGACAATAAAACCACAACCAGAAGGAAAAAGAATCATAGATCCAACAATAAAGTTCAAATGGGAACTTGAAGCTCTTGCAGCTCTGTTGAGAGTCACGACTTCATAAAATATATGATCAAGACAAATTATTTTCTCCCGTTGTATATGTTAGAAGAAGCATGTTGAAGTAAATTGGGAAGTGAGTCATCTGACTGTATTTTCAATCAGCTTCAGCTCAGAAGAAATGAGTTCATCCACTAAGAACAACAACATGGTTCAGAAAACACTAGTAGAGCTGAAGTTTATATAAGCATTGCTTATTTAGACTAAAGGTCCTGTTGAAGGAATATTTTGACATTTAGGGAAATATGGTTATTCATTGTTTTGCAGAGTTTGATGATTAGCTTTATACCACGATCACATTCATCAGGTGGAAACCGCTAGTCTGGCTGTTCAAAGTAAAAAAGAAAACTCATTCATAACACATTTTCCATTTCATTTTTCTTTGAAATTGTATGAGGTTACTTTTGCCATTCTTGTGAAGCTTGTGAATGTATATATTTGTTTAACCACTTAACCCCAAAACCCACCAGAGAGTTTGAAAAGCATGTTAGCTATAAAAAATTACTTAAATTACTGAATAAAACATTAGATTTTTTGCATCGCATGAAAACTTAACCAAATCTTCATCAAAACCACTTTATTCTACATGTTTTATTTAAAAATCACAAAAAATAACCATATACACAAACCAGATTCTGTAAAAGACAAAAAATACAACAGTCCATGACGCAACCATGAATCCATTAGTGACTTACCTGTACCCAACAGTCATATGACAAAAATTCAGGGACCTTTTGGCTAAACTGAACTGAACCGCACGTTGTGTTTACACAGAGTAGATAGGAGACAGGTATGGAAACTGTAGAACTGTAAAAATGTAGAAGAATATACACGAGGGTGCATTTTCCTGCGGGGGTAGGCCAGTGACATTTGGGATTGCCATTTGCATGAGGGAGTGTGCTTGTTCTGGGACAATGTTTATTTGGGTGTCTAACTCTCATCAACACGGATGGAAAAATCCAAGGTTTACCAGCAGAACACCACATAGTACCAATATGATCAATGCTATTCACTTCACCTGTCAGTGGTCATAATGTTGTGGCTGATCAGTGTATATAGTATGTAGAGTCCCCTTTGTGGGCACTTTTAAAATGTTGAATCCAAAGTAAAAGAAAGTAAATAGTCGAACACATTCAACTTTTGCTTACTGTTTTTTGGTGATTTATGGCATTACAAGTTTGTTACTTTGCACAAAAGACAAAGAGTTCTCCCTGCTTCTAGCCATGGTTGTGCTGTTTCCATAGAGGTGCAGGACTTTATTTTGCAGTAAAAATATTGAGTAAAAATGTGACAGGGGTAAAAAAAAAAAAAAAAAGCCCAGCAACTGCTTGGAGTTAAGAGAGTTAATCAGCATACAAGAAGCTGTGGTTTTATGGGGGTTTCACAGTGGATGTGTATGCTGGATCATATCATGGCCATGACCGCTGACTTCCTGCAGTTTCTGTTGGTTGCCGAGCAACCTCACACTGAACACAGAGCTTCTAGATGTTACTTTCTGCTGTCAAGAAACAGTCAGTTGCATAACCTTTGTAACTTAACTGTCTAGTTGTAACTTTAAATAGAATGGGCCGATATAATCGTACTATGAAGCGTGTTATCTAACTCTCTGCACGAAAACAAGCACGTCTCCTGTGCTCTTGAGTCATGAGCACATCTTCATGAAAGTTATCAAAACCATTTCACAATCGAATCCATCTCCTGAAGACTTACCAAAGCGTTTCCTGGTCCACCAGTGCGGCTCCTTCATGGTGTTGAACTTGACTTCTGGATGCAGCAGCAGCCTATGGAACAAGTCCGTTGTGCCGCACTTCGGTTGGCCGATGATGTAGAAGTACGGCAAGCAGCGCAGACGAAAGTGTTTGCCATCTCTGTGGTGCAAGTGCTGGCGGAAGTTGGTCCTCAGGTGGTCGCACACGGTCTTGAAACTTTTCGAGCGCAATGTGAAGAGGTTCCCCTTGTACGGATCAGTGTTGAGTTCACCGGAGAACTCCTCATACCAGCAAGGGCTCTTGACGCCGGGCAAGAAATAGCGAGGAATTACCGAGAACAACTGCAGAGAGGACGAAAAGTGTCGTGTCAGACTGTGTAGCTTTTTGGTAAATCATAATCTGAAGACTGATATTAGGTTCTATTTTTGTTAAAACTGTCACGGGGGCCATGTGTCAGTTTTGTGAAGCTTGCAGAAGTCCTGCCACAATGTTCTCCTTCAGTATCTGTGGGCTTGAAAGGTGGCAACTAAAGATGACGGCTTCAACTAGTCATTATTACAGCGTGACAGTGGTTACAAGTTCTGCCAAGAAATGTCAAAACCTCCTTAATTTAGGATCACATGACACGATCTTGGAGCTTTCCAACTGATGCGTCATCACCTGTTTGACCTATTTGCACAACTGTTTGTTGCTCTTAGATATTCGTGTGTCTGACACACACCACTAATTGACATTCAGCATAATGACTCACTTGTGTTGCTACATTCATGATTGTGATTTACAGCATAACTACCGCAAATGCTGATGCTCTTCCCATAAATGCTGCAAAATGATGTCTTGTAACGTGGATGTGTATGATGTAAACACACAGTAAACACAGCAGAACTGCATTAGCACAGTGGTCAGTAGGGCCTTAGCAACACTTAGTGAGAGTGTTGCTAGCAGACACTGGTCATTATGAGCTTCACCTAACAAGCATTTACTGCAGGCTTGATTGTAAGGTGCTTGTTATTCATCAGTCTCCTACAAGTTGCTTTTGAAAACAAAAAAATAAAGAAATCGCAGCGGTCACTTGTCAACATTTCCAAGTATAGCCTGAATTATCATTTGCCAGTGTGTGTGTCATTTCTAGGTCAGAACATTGCAGCATATAACAAATAACAAAAATGAATCGGACTGTATTTCTACGGACTTACATGTGCGTCTGTTTCAATGACGTCCTTTTCACCCGGAACCCTCCTGGGTGTATATTCCTGTTTGGAGCTGATGATCTTCACCAACGTCTTCATGTCTAATAAGTTCTTTTCAAATGAAACTACAGCTGTTGCCGTGCTGGCCGGAAAGACGGCAGGTCTGAGCTGATAGGGTGAAGGAGTGAACAGAAGTCCTTTCTTGTCCCACATCAGGATATAAGAAGCCATGATGAGGAACGTCAGCGTCAAGCCCAGGAGGAAGCTCACCACTTTGACTTTAGAGATGCGCCGTAGGTTGGTTAAAAACAACAGCGGAACGCATTTAACATCCAGATTTTCCGGCACATTTGTGTGCCTGAAGTCGAAAAACGTCCTGACAGACTTTTTCCCATAGTTTTCAGCCATTGGTAAACTGTGGAGGCTGTGATTGTGGTCCTTTGGGGGGTTGCTCCCATATTTGCAGTCTGAAAGTGACATACTGACATGGAAAAAGAAGTCAGGGAGTTATCCTCTTTTTAAAAAAGTTCAGGTTTCACCGAGAAGAGCTTGCATTTTTAATCTGGAGTCCATCATTTGTCTTCATTTCATACACACTCCTCAGTCTTCGGCCGGGGCCTCCTGTAAAACAGAAACAGTTGTTAAAACACAACACATGGCTTTTCACTCAATGTGGAGTTTCCTTTGAAGTATTTCAGTCATCCCCCCGTAATACCGAGAAAAGTGGTATGAACATTTTTAATATAGAGTATTTGATGGTGCCTTATTGCTTCTCTGAGGTATCCCTCTGTGAATTTCCAAACTATGGTTCCCTCTATAGCCGGAGTCACCTACATGTTTGAGGTCGGCTGCAGAGTGTGTGTGGCCCGCTGTATGATGAGCCCTCGCTTTATGGTGAAGGCTATACAGCACATGCAAAGAGAGTTTCAAGGTCAGAATAACAGTTACTCTGTAATTCAAAACTAAAAACACATTCTTTTTCTGTTTGAGCTAAAAGCCCACTGAGAGCTTTATTTTCTTAACCTGGAAATGTTATTTTTCAAGATCAAGGTTTTTCATAGAGAGAGGTATTGATACAGGTGGACATGCAGCGTGGCAAGTGCATGCATTATGTTTTCTTTTCTCACCACATGAATAATAAGAGAGTAGGCATTATTATTTCAGGGGCGGTGCGCTAATAAAGTCCTGACACTGAAGTGTGAAATGTTGTTGAAACACTTCTCTGACACTTCCTCCGCCAGTAACGTATTTCTTTTTTCTTGTGTTGCACGGTTTGTGTGATTTAACAATCCCACTGGACCGGGGAATGAAATCCTGCACCAGTTCTAGCTGACAGCATTTAGTTTTTTCTTACTGCACAACAGGGTCTGTTAAAATGCAGCCACAGTAACATTATGTGACTCAACCTGTTCACACTTAGATCATTAAAGGCCCGTTAATGCGGCATAATGAAAGGTACCTCCACCTCAGTGCTTAATTTCATTTCATGCAACTAATTAAAGCAATGAAACAGTTCCAGGCGAGATATATTATCATTGTAAGTAAATGAGAATCCCCAACCAGCTCAGAACCGTTTGCTGTTTGCACAAATAGTGCAGCCACACACAAATGTTGCTGGCAGCTTGCCATCATAACCGTAGGGCGAGCCTCTCCTTTAGCCTACCGTGTCTGTTACAGACACCAAACCAGATCCATGCCTGAAGACATGTTCAGAAGTTATTGGCTGTGTTGAGCGAGAGAGAAAATTCAGATGTCCTAAGAGTATGCAATTACATTTTTTATTATTTGCTTATACGCACATTAAAATCAGTTTGCAGGGGCAATCCACCAATTGTGTACATCCTGTTCAGCGTCTTGAGGACTGTAAGTCATGTCCTGTCGAGGGAGCTTTCCAAACTTGAAAAAAATAACCCTGATGATGTAATAGTGAGGTTGTCTGGATTATCTCAGCTTGGGTCTAAAAAATTCTAACAGAAAGCCTGCATTGTAGACTGGGGGGTTTGAACGACGTCAGCAAAGGAGAGTCTAACGAACGACGATATCAAGTTCCATCATGGGAAATGTAGGATCCAGTATTGGGTGAGCGTACTTTGGCATCTGCTGCTTTGATACTAACCACTGTTTTATAGCCAGAGTCCCACAACTTTAACACAGTTTCAAAAATGATGATCAATTTATCTTTGGATACTAAACACAGTGCTCAAGTGTGGCTTCTCTTCATGCAAATCTGTTCTCTCTTTTCTTTTGATACTTACAACCGTCCACTTATCCTTCTTTTAATGCGTAACAATGCTGCTCAAAGTTGTGGGTTTGCAAATGCAGAGTCTGCCTCAGCAACATATTTGATGAATATCTCCACACAGGGTTTCAGAAGTCCAGAGAAAAGCCCCCCACGCACTTGCAGATTTCATAATGGGACAGCTCTGAGCCCTTGCAGACTTATCAGGAATGCATGCCGATATCTGCTCTCCTGCGTGGGTAGCTGCTAGGAATGGAAAAATAACTTTTTTTCTTTTTTAATCCTACTGGAGGTGTTATGGGCCTCATTTAATGAAATATCAGATAAAGGTGAGTGCTCTAAAATGCCGATGACTCACTAAATGCAACTCTAACATCTAAAGCAGTAATAGTTCAAGTTATTAGTGAATGGTGCTGCCTCTGATATTGATTTTATTGCTCACTTTTTTCATTTCCATATTTGAAAGTTGTTTTATGCTTTTTAATGATGCCCTTTTAGCTGTTTTTCATAAAGTATCACATTAATGACTTCTATTTTTTCCCCATTCTCCATGCCTCTGCGTATCTTTATTTCTACCAACTCAGGTAATTGTGTCTCCTCTGTTCCGTGCACCTATTAATCTATTATTCCCATTAAACATCACTGTCTGGTTAGAGCAAAATTTCAAAGTGTGAGGGAAGAGAGAGATTTGGAAATGTGACAGAGCTTGAAGAGGACAGTACAAGTCAAGGGTAAAACACAGAATGGGGAAGTGAAGCAGCAGAGATGAGAATAACAGTGTGAGAACTAGCAGGAAAAAGGCGCCTTTAGACCTCTTTGGTTTAAAAATCGATCTGAAGCAGAGAGCAAACAGCAGGCGGGATTGACTGAGGTGAAAACTCCACCATCTAAATCCTGATGACTCAAAATAAAAACCTGCATTCATCACAGCGCCCAATGCTTTTGTTGTACTAAGTGTCAAGCTAAACTAAATGTCAAGACAGATGTGATATCAAAGCCAGAGTGGGATATTACTCATCTCGTTTGTAGCAAAAGAGTTGGATTGTTTACACTGTGAATTTAGCAGATTATCTAAATCCTGCAGACCCTGGGCTGTGTTTTAAAAAAAAAGTTTTTGCACAATAAATACGAGTTTTATCACATCCACAGCAAGAGCTGCAGTAATGCTACAGCTTGGTGAGACTGTAGTTCAGCAGACTGGGAGTTTGAGTGAGATGCATCTGCATACGAGCATGCTTAAAATGACAATGCAAAGCTAATGCTGAGCAAGTTTGTTTACCATGTTTACATCTTAGATTAGCAGGTTAGCATGCAAATCTGCACAACTGAAAAACAAATCACAACTACGGCTGCAGGTATTTGATCATAACCCAAAATATTGGACATTTTTGGTGGATGATAGTATTAAATGAAAATGCATACAGTTTGAATGTACAGTTTACAACTTACATGGAACGCACATTTATGATGTGCAAGTAAAATCAATCATGAGCTCTTAGGTTATCATTTATTATCTATGTGTGCAATTCATGTACATGTGTCTTTTGTTGCTGTGGAACTATTTCTGTTAGTAGAGTCACTTTCCAGTAGCTCAGCTTAAATGTTGAAGTATTGCCTTAGGGTCAAAAGGTCAAGGTTTGAGGCCAACCAGAACAAGATATGTTACATCCCTAAAGGGGGATTGGGTTTAGAAACGAAGGACTCAGCAGTTCTTATACGGTATGGAACTCGGTTACATTTACATCTATGTATACTGAGCAATGAAGAGGAATTTCTGACTACTGTCTATTCACTATGAAAGCTGCTGCATTTGTACTTTTTTTTGAGAGTATTGTATACAATATTAAATCTGCCAATGACCCAGCAAAGTGCTTTGTGTTTTCTGAGTTTAATGATATATCAAATTTCCATGACAATTGCAATCCTGCTGGTAGTAGTAGTAAAACCAACAAATCGTCAATGCCGTTCATAAAGCCATGCCACCAAAACTGCTAAAAATCCATACAAATATTCCTACATGCATGTGCATCTCCATTTCCTCTCCACTGATTCTCCAGAAAAATGGTGACATCAGTCAGACAGTTGCTGAGTCCGCCCTACACTTTGGATCAATTTAACATATTACAACACCTGCTGGCTCGATTTCCTGTTGGATATTTATGGACCATGGAGAATAAATAACCATTTTTCACAGAGTTTCTGACCTTTCCATTAGTGCCACTATCAGGCCAAGATTTTCTGACTTTAGGAAAACAAATTAAATTGGCAGTCCGCCATGGAATTGAAAGAACACAACTAAACTCTCATAGGAAGAACATTATTTTCCATTTTGGACACTGAATATTACTCTTGCTCCACCCTTATGTCAAATTATAAAGTTTGCACAAGATATTTCATGAACAGACATGCAGATTGCCATGAAATTTGTTGGATTTGTTCAGGCTGAGCAGGCAAAACCATTTGATTTAATTGTCCCATTTCCTTTTTGCACTATTGCCACCCATTCGGCCAAGAATTTCCCTGAGATTAATTAAAACCCAGGGCCCGTATTCACAAAGAATCCTAAGGCTAAAAGTAGCTCTTAGTGACGTCACTTCCGCCCATTTTAAGATTTTTCTTAGAATTTTCCCTTGGTAAGATAAAAGCTATTCACAAAGCGTCTTAGGCCTTAAAAGAGCTCCTAAGGTGGAAAAATGTTAGGAGTTTTGAGGAGGACTTTTAAGGAGCCTAAGAGTGACTTAAGCAGACAAGATGACAGAGAGAAGCAGCAATATTCTCCGTACGTTAAATGACAGCGATTTAATAACACGCTACCGGCTTGATCGTGCAGAGATAATGTTTGTGGTGGACCTCATCCGGGGTGAGCTGACTGTCCCACCCAGCGCTGTAACGCAATAATGTCTGAGATTAAAGTCATCACAACACTGCGATAAAATGCACCAGTGTAGCAGTGATGACTTGGGTCTGTCCAACCCTCTGTCAGCAGAGTGACCAGTCAGACCATTACAGG
>OMNN01031844.1:0-10076 GCA_900302755.1 Chromis chromis | reverse complement strand
GTGTTTCTGTAAACATTCAGAGCTGATGTCTTTATATTTTGTATTTTATTGATCTATTTTTGATGAAGGAAGGAGGGTTCTCTAAATCTTCTGTCCACTAATTGATCAGGAGTATTGATCTGTAAATGAACTGAATACATAATCTCATAGCTCATTGTTAATAATAAACAAAATGCTGCTTAAGAAACATTTTAGCAGTCGAGTGTCCAAATACCTTTCATCCTGTCTGACACTTTTAAAGGCTGTTTTGGGTATTTTATGCATTTGTTTTTCTCTCCTACTTAGCAGCTGGATATCTCAGTGACTAACACCCCAGACCTTGGCATGGGAGATCAGTGGTTCAAATCCCGGTCAGGGTGCAGGTATCCAGTGAGGTACCTTAGGCCAGGTCCTTAATGCTTCCCCGCCTACCTACCTATGTACGTCACTTTGGATAAAAGCGTCTGCTAAATGAAATTGTAGAATTGTAACTGTGAATAAAAACACTAAAATGTAGGTAAACATAGAGATATAGGTCACATCTGCAACAAATAACCACTCTCTGTGTTTTAATAGAACTAATATTTGTAGTTTCTGACATTAATTTTTGGAGCTCTTTTATTTCTTATTTAATTATTCAACATACAAAATGTCTTATTTCTTGGCCTGATGATCCACAGAAACAGGAAACACACAAGTACAGTAAATAATACGACACAATGGGATATCTTTCTCTTTTTTAATGAGCTTTAAGGCTTCAACAAACAAACACTTTTCATATGTCGCTTATCAAAATTACAATCAGCTGCATGGTTAAGTTCCTACGTAACTCCTGGAGTCACAACCAGGAAGCAAATACAAAGTGAGGAATACTTCATGGCACAAAATGTCAGCGCGGAGCAGCTTCACTGAGGCTGTAAATAAAGATGGGATCTGCCATCTTGTTCTGGTCATGTACAGCCACAGTGTGCAGCAAAGACTGAGCTCCATCTTTATAAACCTGTTGGTCCAAACTCATCAGACTGTAAAACACGTCTTCAGCCTCACTTCCCAGCGACCACAGACAGCTGGTCTCTGATTCGTCCCAGTCCGTCCAGTATGGTGTCCAGAGACTCCCTGCTCAGCTCCACTGTTACCGTGGAAACCGACTCGCCGCCTGCCGACGGACACGGATCCTCCATCTGAAAACACGCCGAGATCAGGTCGTTAAAAATAATCAGTAATTATCTGTATCGGTTGAAATTGAACATTTCATTGTGAGAAACCTCCCAGATGGTTCGTTCCCACCTTGAGCTGGACCAGGCAGGTCGGCACCGACATCCGGCTGACGGAGTCTGAGCCGGTCACCAGGTCCACTCTCCAGTTCAGGTCCTTCAGCTGAGGGAGGGAGACTATAAACAAACAAACAAACACTGATTTTAGCTGAAGGTTACGACTAAACATCACAGATTTAACTTGAACAACAGCCGTGGAGAAATTAAAAATGCTCACATCGGCTTCGGCTGTATAATTCCAAAAAAGTGGTAGTTTATAGTAAATTAAATGTGCGAGGCAGTACTTTATAGCAGTGGTTCTCAACTGGTCCAGCCTCAGGACCCACTATGTCTCTATTAAAAACGGTCGCGACCCAAATGTTCTCAGTTTGCTGTTCCTGTTAACAAACTAAGGTTTATCTAGGTGTAGTCTCAACACATTTTGATACAGCTTGGGAAACGTTTGGTTTATTTTTTGCTCATTTTGGATACTTTTGCCAAGTTTTGGGCATATTTTGACACATTTCGACAGATTCTGAGCACATCTTAGTTTATTTTTGGCACATTTTAGCATAAATTTCTCCAATAAGCTGGCAGAACCAATTCTCGAGGTTAATAGTGGACAACTACTGGTGTCACCACCACTTAATATCCTGCTCTTGAAAGCAATCTGTGTCACAAGAAACACGTCCTTTAAAATAAAAGACTTTATACCACTACTTTTTTGAGGGGGACATGCTTCTGCGACCCTCTAAAAATGGCTTTGTGACCCACCAGTTGAGAACCACTGCATTAATGTAATGGTATGCAGTTCAGGGCGTTGAAAGTGATAACGAAAAGTTCGTAGATCCGACTTCCATAAGACGTGAGCAAGGTGTTCATTTAGGCATGAAGCAGGCACTTTTAGATTTCTTCAGATTAGCAGAATGGAGTGCACGTAGGAAAGAGGCTTTATGTATACTTCACACACAAGACAAGTGTATTTTGGAAGTCTAGAAGCTTATTAAGAGTTTAACAAGTTCATCAACAAGCAGCTCTAGTAAATGAGAAGCCATAGGTCGGTCCTTGAGCAGTTTAGTTCTTTTATCTCTCTGTTTCTGAATGGAGGCTGCCAGAGCAAATCTGACTTCAAAATACTCTTGTTGCATTTTCTTTTTACTTTCATCCTTTGATCCGGGCCTTTTTGACTCCCCAGCTAAGGATTCTTAACAGCCTGTGGAGTCACTGAGCTATATTTGCTGCTCATTCCAGCCATTATATATTCTCACCTTTTAAATTCTTGTGAAGACGACAGTGTGTTATATCTTAATAAAGAGGTTTCCTTCTGCTAGGAAGGTAACTGCATTTCCAAGACAAGTTCGAGCTATATTAGTCCCCAATTAAATCACTAAAAAGGAAACCGGCTACACTGAGTAGGTGGCATCTAGCTCGTACAGTCAAAAGGTCATTAAGTGTCAGCATTAAGCATCAGATCAGTCTAAATGAAAAGGTGATTATATGTCCTGTGAACTTTCTTTAAAGCAGTTTTACACATTATGTTTGACATGTTGTCCTTCACCCTCTGAACCCCACAGCCTGGCAGCAGGTTTGAATGTTTTATTTATAAATAAATGAATAAAATATAAAAAATAATCGCCAAAGTTACATCATTTATCATAGCAAGAAACTGTAAAAACAGAAAGAATCGTCAGGTTTGACTTCCAGTTCCACAAAAATTAACCTAATCCTAAAAGTTTAAATTGTAATATTTCATCCAGATCACATTATGCTATGTTTCAGAAAAACAAACCATTTGCATTAAATCCTATTTAACAAAATACAATTTCTGCGCTCCTTGGGGCAACTGAGCAGCCATGATTCTCTCAGCTGGGACCAACAGTCATCTCAAAAATTCTGTGAATATTCGGCTGAACTGGGCTGAACTGCAGGCTGTGCAACAATGAGCAGAATAGACAAGAAACTAATTAAACTACAGGGTTCTCCCAACTTGAACATAGGAAGGGGAGAGAGGAACAATGTAGGGGGAGTGCACAACCTTTCTAGGGGAAACCGGGGGAATGCTCCCCCAGAAGATTTTTGACATCTGCAACTTCTGTAAGTGCATTTCCTGCATCTTCAGCCCATTTAAGTGCATAAAAGAAGTACAAAAATTTCTCAATCAAGGCCATTCCAAGACTTTTTTTCCTCTTTCCAAACTTCTCCAACATGTTACGTAACACTGCAAGACCAAATATAACAAGTGAAGTGAATTCTCCAAGTCAAAAATTAGGCGCCAGTGAACAAGAATATGAGAATTCAAATATATCCTATCCTTTATCCCCATAGTGTCCCATTAATTGGACCCTATAATCGGAGCACAGAAATTGCCAATTAAAAATGTACACAGGGAAATAGTTTTAGTATATAGAACCACATTTTTCCCTGTATGGTATTGGGACACGTACAAAATGTTGTTTTATAAAAATATGCCATTATAACTTTGTTACACTGCACAGATAACATTTTTGAGTTCTCATGCTTGTGCCGTTTCCATCGAGGTATAGGGATTTATATTGGAATGAAAAATTAGTCCATAGTGAGTAACAAATATGCCAGGTGTAAAGAAACAAATTGCACAGAAACTGCTCCGGGTTCAGAGGGTTCAAATACCTGAGCTGAATACCTTATCATATAAAACCTATGTGTACTTATTGTTGTTGTTTTTCAGTAGTGTAATTAGGCACCAGAGACTATAAAAACAAGGGGAGCACTCACGAGGAGAAATGGAGAAAGGGTCTGTGCATTGCAGAAGAGGAGAGGTGACTCTTTGGGGATGCAGCAGGCTGGACTTCGTAGATGGAAGCAGAGCCGTCCTCATTGTCATCGTCGCTGTAAAAGTCCTCTTCAAGCAGATGATTGTCACCGCCTAGCACAGAGAGGAACACTGCTTACACGGCCATGAACACGCAGCGGTAGCTCACTTTTCCTGCTGTTATTCTGTGCAGCGGCGGCAAACAGATGTAAAAGTTTGTTTCTACAAACTTTAATCCTCAAAGTAACCCTATCACTGACATTAATGAGGCTAATTCCCTGCAAAAGAGAGAATAAAAAGGGAGCTTGGTTACCAGGGGAGATCTAATGGCCATTTAAAGTGATAAAGCACCACGGGAATTTCATGTCATTATTGGGTCTAAGAAGTACAGCTCCTGCAAGCAATCTCCCACTGGTCAAGTGCTGCATTGAGGCTAATCTGCTGTAAACACTCTTTTGTTGACTGGAGTGGGAGTTCAGTTATTGAAGCGCTCACAGGATGACTAGTTATCCAATCTCTGTGCTATCACCTCTGCATACACCGGGGGGTGTTTCACCGCAGATTCGAGGTTCAGAGATACAGATAATCAAATACTACAAAGCTCCGATAGGAAACAAACAAACCAACAAGTGAGACGAAAGAGAAAAGAGTCTGGGTGGGGGAAGCAACAACCAGCGGCAGCAAAACAAACCACAGATCCCTACCGTGTGTGTTGTCCCTGTCAGTACACTGAGCATGGGGGAAGACTCGGAGCAGAGATTTCAGCACCAAGGAGTAAGAGCTGGCCAGCAGGGGCCTGAGGGTGGGGGACAGGACCCGGCCCGGGGGAGCCAGAGCCCTCTGGGAGGCTGGGACAATAGTCCTCATTGCCTTGCTGAAGTCGCCAGGCCCCAGGACGATGGAGGTGACATCCAGCTTCAGTTTGACGCTGCTGCCGTAGATCTGGGGATAGCGGCGGCGCAACGCCACCAAGGCTGCCTCTGTGCAAAGTGCTTTGATGTCAGCACCACAGTAGCCTGGAAGCAGAGCAGATAAACACAGGTCAGTCATTTGTTTTTGCCTTTATTGAGGCTCTTTTGGCACAGACAACATGAGCACGCTGTACAAAGCAACCTCCTCTGCAGCTGCTGGGTGAAAATTTTGTAGGTCAACATTAACCCTGGGTGAAGTTCGACACTGCATATAATTTTACACTTTAGAATCACTCTTACCGACACATTTTTCTGCAAGTTCATCTACAAATGGCTCAGCCAATTTTGGATTCCAGTCCCGTGTGTGAATCTCCAAAATGTGCTTTCTGGCCTGAAAAAGGTGTTGGGAAGAAAAACAGAAGAGTAAATACGTGAACAACCAGGAAACCACATCATAAACCTAATAACTAAAAACACGTCTTGTTAAGTGTAGCATTCACTTTATATAGAACTGACAACACAATGAGTAAGATTTAAATGGAACAGAGTGCAAGAGTGAGCCCTTCCATTCACTGCAACGTCTCCACAGGATTCTGCTTTGATGATCGGGCCGTTGGAGTAAAGTGGTCGTGAACAAAAGGCAAGAGTTTTTCATCATCTTTCTCATTTCTATCAAAAGACACCACTGAGCCAGTTTGCATGCAGCTGTACAGCTAATTTGGAGGTTGGTACTGTGGTGCAGTAGTTAGCACAGATGAACCTGCTGGTCGGCTGGGGGATTTCTGCGTGGGTTTTCTTGTGGCTCATCTTTCTCCCACAGTCCAAAGATGTGGATGTTTGGGCATGCAATCCGAAATTTGTGACTGCTTCAACTTATTCTCCATCATCCAGAATTTTATAACTGCTCATTAAAAGAGTTATAATTGCAGTAGTAGTTTAGAGACACCTTAATTTGAATTTTGCTTTCCATTACCGGTACCCAAACACAGTGGCAAGTTCCCCCACTGTGTTTCAAAAACATGGATTAGGACTTCTGGGGTTTCAAAGCTAAAGAACCAGGTTTTAATAATAATAATAACCTTATTTGTATAGCGCCTTTCATACTAAGTTTGCAGCTCAAAGTGCTTTACAACAAAGAAACATCCACAATATTACAAGGTAAGAACACTTAAAACATTAACAAAAAAGACTTGTACGCCTCGCCTACACTACCACAAACAGCACTACCTACCTCAGCCTCCCACCAACTGCACCAATAACAGCCAGGTGGGGATACAAACCAGAAGTAGTAGAAGCAGAAGAGTTAAAGACGAAAGTAGGGATGGGATACAGACCCTGGTTTGGGTAGGGGGTAGAAAGTATAGAGGGTGCTGAAGGTGGAGGCCCGACTGCCTCGTCTGACATTTCCCTCTCTATCCTCTGCTTCTGCCCCTAAGTCTGTATATCAAAGTAAGTTAAAAGGCTAAGGTAAAGAGATGTTTTAAGCTTTCTTTTTTAAAAATCTAGTAAGTTGGCTTCCCTGATGTCTAAAGGTATCGCGTTCCATAGCTTTCTAGAGCTTTCTGTGTCTTTATTCTTCTTCTGAACTGGTTTTCATATCGAACACGTATAGCTAAATTATTCCAATCTAATGACTTGGCATTGTGTGGCATAGAGTAGTTTTACAGTGTCTGAGTCGTAGGTGAGCTGGTGTGGTCGAGCTGCAGTGAGTGGAAGAGGGGTGAATGGAGAAGGGACTTTATAGATCTTCACATTCTAGTGGAATCAACAGTTTAGCGTTATGTCTCATCCATTTTAAGGAAAACATTGATGATTTTGTGGAAAAATGTAACTTTCATACACAGAGATTTTTAGTATTTTTCCAACTGCAGGAAGGTGTGGGTGGAAAAAGCATCAGCAACTTCATAGACCTACACATTTAAGAGAAGAAACTGTAAATGTAGTTATATCTGAGGCATTATAAGGCAGGATGGGATTATTTAGGTGGTAAAAACTTTGGAAGAAACTGTAAGTGTAGTTTTATCTGAGGGAAGGGATTATTTTGGTGGTAAAAACTTTTAAATGTGTAACTTTGATACACAGGGGGGGAGTTTTTAGGGGTTAAATCAATGACCAGAGAGGGACTTTTCATCAGTCAGAGCTCACTACTGGTGAGCAGCCGGCAACGGCCTGCAGATTAGGCTTTGATTACCAATGATCCTGCTGTGTGGACAAACGATGCAAGGCGACCCATTAGGCAGGCTCGATGGGGAGGAGTCACCTACACTGAGCTGTTTATCTGATTCACTGTCACATTTGCTCACATGTAACACAGTTTTCGGCACAGCAGAGGAAAAAAAAAACCTTTGCCACTTCCTTCTGGAATCAGAACGTCCAACAGGGAGGGAAAAAAAACTCTTAATAGCCAGAGGGTGCATGTGCTAATGTTGCTCATTTAGACGCAGTAAAAGAGTAATTATTTCTGCATTATTCTGTGTCTCTATTTTGGATGTGCATGCATGTACACTCAGTAATCCTTTCCAGAACAGAGCATGTTGTTATTTCTGTAGATCAGCAGCATTTAAAGTAAAGACGTGCAGTTGTGTTGAGTGTAAAATCAAACGGTAAAGATGAAAAAGACATGAAGAGTTCCCAAGTGCAGTGAAAACAAAGCTCGGTGTCAAAGCTATAATGTCCACTGTACACATTATTGATGTTCCTCCGTCTCACCTTCTTGTCGGGCAGGCTGAACAGAAACTCCCGGTCAAAGCGTCCAGGCCTCCTGAGTGCCGGGTCGATAGAGTCAAGTCTGTTTGTAGCACCAATGACCACTATCTCCCCACGACTGTCCAAGCCATCCATCAAGGCCAGCAGAGTGGACACAATAGAACTGGAGAAGGAGAAGGTGTCATTTGTTGGTATTTAGCATTCAGCTGCATCAAAGCTTACAAAAACTGACTTTTCTGAAAGATGGAACAAACTTTAATTCACACACTGTTGCAAAAACATACTACACATACAAAAGCCCAAATACTTTCTGAGAGTGAAACAGACCCCTGAGACACTACCGACCAAATATTCAAGGACTTATTTCTGCAATCAGCACACAGACTTGGTCCCTGCTCACTAAAGCTCCATGCATGTATTTACCCAGCATGGCAGCAAGAGGAAAACATCTATTAAGCATATGCACTTTTCCTGCTCTGAATGAACTGTGGTCCATAATTTGTTCACTTAGAAATATTCAATTGTGTAGCTGGTTTGTATAATAAGATACCTCCTCACTCACAGTTCATCTTAAAACAGTCTAAATCAGAAGTCTTTTGATTTCCATTACGACTGTTACTCGATCCTAAACAAATGAAACGGTCTAAATACAGATTTGGCCAAATTCATTTACAGTCAAAGCTGCAATGCCAGCAGTTTTAGAAGTCTAGCAAACCTGCACCACCTGTTGGCAAACAAGATAACAGCAGCAGTGACTTAGAAGTACATATGTATGTATGGCATCGTGTGGCAGAGTAGAAGCTGCTGCAATTTTGTCTCTTGCATCAATGCATATGTATATCAGTGTGTTTTTTTTCTTTTTCCAATTATGTGCATGTTTAAAAACGAACATGAAAGATACATTTAGGTGCCTTTGAGTATGAGGGACTCAAACGTCAGCTTCATGAAGTGTCATTTCCACTTTAATTATTATAGACATATGGCAAAAAAACGAATACTACGTAGGCTCTTCACAGCCAACAGATTGTAAGCTTTGACAGTGGACTGTGTTGGAGGTGGGGGTGTGCAATCTGGCCAAAAGATGACATGGCAAACTTTTCTGGCAGAACCACGATCTGGATCAGAATTCTCTCCACAGATTTAGATGAGCTCATGCGATCACATGGGGTTGCCTGCCTGTCACTGCGACATATGTTTACAGGGCCAACTCCAAAATCTCCTGTTTTTTTCACTGTGGATTTTAATGGTTCAAGTTCAGAACAGAAGTAGGAATTCGTGTCTCCGTCACTTTCACGCTCATTTTGATAGTTCAGTTGCTGCTAACCAGCTATCCCAGTTCCAGGCTGGCCAGTTGCTGTTGTGGTGCTAGACGCTTTCATACAGCTGCCTCTTAAGAGAGTCTCTCTTCTCGTGAACAGACTCTAACTTCACCATCCTGGAGTGCAGCTGGTGACAGTATCTGGCTATCTTGTCAGACTGACAGACTTTAAGGCGTCCTTGTTCCGCTCTGCTCCGTCAGCCTCAGTGAGCTTTGCATAGCATGAACGAGTTCTGAACCTGCTGTAAGTTCTGGTTGGGGAGACCGTCAAGCTTGCAGCGAGTCTCCAAGAGAGCAGAACAAGGAGTACCGTCGCCAGCTTAAGTCTAAGATGTGGAGTTACAGTCCATCGGCAAGACGAGAGACTAACTGGAGAGGCAGCTGAATGACATCGAGAGCAGCTATCTGGTCGGCCTGCAGGTGGGGAAACACAAGCTAGGGCTACCTGGCTAGCAGCGACCGAGCTTTCGAAATTAAATACATACATATAGCATCTTAAAAAACGCCATGTGTCATCAGGAGGTTCTCACCTGAAGACCCCAGAGACATGGTAGCAATCACTGCTCATTGGTTATGGATTAGGAGAAATAATAGTGTTTGGGGGGTGAAATAAAAGGCAGTGAGGGAGAGGGGGAGGCAGAGAACAAGCCGAGACAGGCAGGAGGGGAGTGAGTCCAGACAGACCGCTCCCCTCTCTCTCTCTCTCTGCTTTCCCCACCCATTTTCCCTCTCCCAATAGACAGAGATTCAGGAAGTGTAGATAAGGTGAGGGAGGAGCCTGCTGGATTCTCTTTTATGTAAGTTTGTAATATTTCCTTGTTGTAAAGCGCTCTGAGCTACAAACCTTGTATGAAGGGCTCTATACAAGTAATGTTATTATGTTATTATTCCCATGGAAGCAGATCATACGCCAAACTAAAAGTGGTCATGCTATAGGTCGGATCACCCATCTCTAGTTGCAGGTACCGGTGTGTACCTCTTGGATATGAGGGTTACAACCACAGTAGCCTTACCTGTGTATCTGGTCTTGCCTGCTGGAGCGAACAGGAGCCAAACCATCAATCTCATCAAAGAAAATAATGGATGGCCTCATCAGGTAAGCCTGATCAAAAGCAGAC
>OMNN01031842.1:3819-15341 GCA_900302755.1 Chromis chromis | reverse complement strand
AGCAAAACAATCCCCTGAGTGTTGCTGAATAAAGAGAAACACAATTAAAGAGAGGTTATAGTCCTTGTTACAGCAAACCTAATTGGTGGATGCATCATTAACAAAAAATGAAATAATGCTGCTGCTGTGTACAGATCATTACTGGTGTTCCGTCGGCCATTTTTAAAGCATTTAACGACTAACTATTGAGATGACTCACTTTAATCTTCCTTGTTTTGTTTGTGCATTCACAAGCAAGCCACCAACCACAGCCAGCGAGACAAACAACCACCAATCCAGCCGCTCAGACAGTCGGCCAAAAAGCAGACGGGCATCTCAGCAGTCAGTCAGAGTGACAGTCATTCCACCAACAAGTCAATCAGACACTCAGCTAATCCTTTAGTCAGTCAACAAGCCAGTCAGCTATCCAGTCAGCCTGCCACTCATCAGGTTAGCCAGTCAACATGCCAACACGTCTACCAGTCATTTAATTTGCTCCCACACAGCCACCGAACCAGCAGCCAGTCTCGACTTCAAATAACCAGTCAGTCACTCAGTCAGCCAGATAGGAAACCAGTTAACCTCTGCCAATGAGTCAACCACTCCATCAGTGTAACCAATAGCCTACCTGTCAGGTTAGCGCAGTATATTTTAAGTAGGGCTGAGGAGCACACATGACCTTTCCTGCTTCCAAATCATTAATATTACTATGGTAACCACAGTGCAGGAACACAAACTTAGGAGACCGAAGCATTTAAGAAAGGCCCCTTTTCACAAACATATGTGCATATAAACACAGGGACATGCATGCACATACACACACACACACACACACACACAGTATATGACATGTGCCCATCTCCTCTGTTCTGCCCTTGGAGAATCTAAATGCTAAATGTATGTGCATATTTTTTCATAGCAAGAGACATATTAGAATTTTTCCAGCGACCCCCACTACCCCCCATCCACAGCCGCCGTCTCCCATACGGAGGACATGAAAGAGTCTGAAGCGCATAATGCTGCAGGAATTAAGGGATTCCTTGGTGGCCCTGAGTACCAGGGGCCATCGTAATGACGAGGAGGCTTAAGCGCTTTGTATCCTCCCTTTTAGCCCACTCTGTCTCTGCCTGTCTTGGAGATTTCATTTTTCATATTTTTAAGGGCGTGTGCATCATTAAATATTCATTCTGAGGTAAAGTAATGATCATCTGTTTTTTTTATTGAAAAAGGCACACATATTAGAACACAGAGGAGATAGATTTGTTCTCTTGTTTGGAATGGGAAGAGACAGAGCAAGGAAGGAGGAGGAAAATGTCCTTGTCAGCGTGTCAGTGCATGTGCATACTATATGTGTATTTCTTTGAAATTGTTGAACTACAGAAAATCTTCAGAGGGAGAATGTAAAAGGCAGTTTCTTATTTTTTTTGTCATAAATTGATTACCATATGCAAAAAGGGCAAACGGCCAAAAAGACACTTTTTCCCCTGTGAGTTGAGATGATCTCACTCTTCTCTTTTATCTCTTCTTCTCCAATGATGGCAATTGATCTGGGTCACAGGGAGCAGAGACAAATTGATTGAGAAACTCTAGCATGGTCAAACAGGAAGGATTCCCATCAGACCTTCTGACTGGTGTTTACTTCATATAGATCTCTCTCCCTCTCTCCATCAGGGGCCACTTACCATCTACCACCACTGTCAAACATTATATTATAGATGGATGAATGCTCTCAGTCCCATTCAGGAGTGAAGCAGGGCCAGTGAGGAAGACTTAAAGGCTGAGCTGTGCTGGCTTTATCCAAAGAGACAATAAAGCTTTGAAAATGTTTTGGTTTTGACAAGAGATTTCAGGATATTATCTTGTGAAGTCGATGATAAAAAAATAGGATTAAAGTATGATGCTCTCAATTATAATTTGAAATACATTCCTTTAATCAAGATTCCCTGTCAGCAAGAGCTGTAAAAATGCTAACTATTAATCACTGATAATCTCTGATCGTGTGTTTAAGATGTTAAAACACCATTGACAGCAAATATCCACTAGAGGGAGAGATTGAACTACTCACAGTTTACATCCACATTCATACAACAATGTAATTCATTCAGTCAGGTAACCTAATGTAAGAGACACTATTTTGCATAACTGCATTCATTGGTAAGAGTGTTTTTTCTTGCTCTAGCTAAACCTGCATGACTTCAGGTCTTCATCTTCATACCTTCCTACACTCCCTCTGTAAATGTTACTTTCCCTTAATACAAGTCATGGTTATATTGTTTTGTGAGTGTATCAATTCCATTCAGTTATGACCTTTGCAATGCAATGCAGACAGAATTATTTCGTTTGCACACATCAAGTCCCACTCTTTGTAAAGTTCATGCATCAAAAAGTAGCTTATTTCACTGCGCTGCATCAAAACAAGTGAGAGGAACACAAAAGACTATTGTACTCCAAACCCTCTCCACGATCAGTGTATTCCGGCACTAATAACACTGAAACACACCATTCACTGGACAAAAATAACAGTTCCAGTGTGACAGAGGTCATAATGCACAATTATAAGCTAGCATGATGTCTGCTGTAGTGATCAGTGGTGTACAAATGGATTAATTCTCTATTAGTGCTGCGTAATTGCGATGTTTTTATGTAGTAACTGTTTGTGTTTTAACGTGAGTTCAATAGGTTCTGTGCACGTGATAGTGAACTGCACACTAGTGATGGTAGGAAGGCTTACTGCAGTGCGGCAGGTCAGATTCATGTTTTGTGTTAGTTTTGGCATTGTTCCCTCTGAGTGGGAAAGTGAGCCTCCGTCAAAGTGTTACTTATCCTGATCAAAGCCGACACTCGCGTGGTCCAACTTGTTCTGCTACACCCAATATTAAATGCATGTGTAAATAAGTACATACTGTATATGCATAAAAAAAACCATACAGCACTTACACTGTGTTCACTAAAGCATGGATAGTTATCACGAGCTTCACAAAACACACGCTGATATAGTATAAAGTACACACACACTGTACAGGCCACACACATTAAATACACACAGATGAACAGAGAGACTCCGTAAATCAGCAGAGGACTACCTTCTGGGAGAGAAAAAAAGAGAAGCCTCTCCTCAGAGTGTTAATCCCTTTTGTTGTTATCGATGTTAATTGAAAGAAGGAGCTCTATAATATGGTCCCCTGCTGGGTGATTAGTTAGCCCAAGCATAGCCGGCACGATTCATAAACACTTCCAGGAAAAGTGAATTACAGCCATTCTTTGAACTATCACACTTAATAAGGTGACAAACCCCCTCACTTCTAGTGGGGGACAGTGTTTATTTGATCAGTTCTGCTGTGGGTGTTTATTCTTTGGAGAAATGTATAGTAAAAAAGAGACGAAACAGAGAAAAGAGAGCAAATAAAAGCCCCTTACCTTTCCGTTTGGATTGACCCGTATTCTTATTGGCTTCAGGGTCAAACTGAATTCACTGACAGTCTGGTGTAAGGTGACCCCTGAGGTCATCGCTGCAATTTTTGTACTATTACCTCCACTCAAGTCTAGTGGGGAACAAGGGATTTGAGTAAGCCATGTACAATTATGTTTCATGCCAGAAATATCTATCCTACTTTGCCCAATCAGAGGATATGTGTGTGCATAAATGTAATATTTACAATGCAAGAAACGCAATGAAACTAAGAGCAAACTTTTGTTCGTGCACCAGAAAATGCGCAATTTAGGGAAATACGTAAGGTACAGTTCCTTTAGAAGTTTCAGACTATTTCTATCATTGATTGTAAATATTGGACGCCCAAATTACAGCTTACAGTTCTGCAACGGAGCCGTCAATAGCATATGTGATGACTGGTGCACAAAGATGGCAGCACAATTGTCTACATATTTCAACTTTAATGACCTGCGAAAGACTGCACCGATATCCGTACGAAGGCTTATATTTCTGTGGGTGCAGCTTTTGCACATCCACAGGGATCCTTATGTGGCTCCAGGGGGCTTTCAATGTAAGAGCAACTCTGACCAGCTGTTCGCAGGATATATAGTAGAAATGAAAGGCATCTTCCTCTGCAATTTTCACCTCCTGGACCGAGCATGTGTCGCATACAGGGAGAATGGTGCAGGGACTTCCCCCGTTCAGCTCAAATTGTTTTCTGGATTTCCTGCTTTCTTTGGGGGAGTTTGATATTACACATATTAACTTTCGCTGCACCCTGTATGTGACCAGGGAATGCAATCTGATGCTATGTGATAAAGGTAAAAAAGTCAATCAATCAAATTGGGCTTAATTAATGAATAAGGGATTTCAGGATTTTAATTTATGTATCATCTTGTTGAGCACACAGATCACAGATAATGACACAAATGTTTACTATATACATGTAAAAATGACATTAATTAAATAAAATGAGGGCTTTAAAAAGGCAGCAGGAGCTGAGAACCATCAGGTCTAATTTATTCTCAGCAGTTACTGTAGTGTTTACTCCCTCTGGTGGTCAGATGATGTATAGCTAGACTGCTAGTGTTTCTGAAGCATTATCACACATAAACACCTGCAGAAATACTGCACAATGTGCACACACAGACTAATAATATGTGTCTGATGATCAGCAGGTCTAGACTTGCCCTCAATCTGGCTAAAACATCAAAACCTCATCAATTCTGCCTGACCAACACAGCATTTAAAAGCCAAAGTGGAAATGTTTTAAGTGATAAGTTTACAGTAAGGGAACATATCAAGCATTATCGCTAATCTCCAAATTGCACATGCAAATAATATGCATACACTGTGCATGCATGTGTAACATCTAAGCAGGTGCTGGTCATTCATCTTGTCAGTCTTTTTTAAGTACAGCAGCTCTAATTATCCTACAATCACAGAATAATATTTTCTCCTTTGAAAACAAAATTACAGCCCCCTCTCTTTTTCAGTCATTGTGGAATGTGGCCTGGGCTCTAAATGCTTGTGTGTGTGTGTGAGAGAGAGAGAGGGAGAGGGAGAGGGAGAGAGTGTGTGTGTCCTCATGCCTTATACTAGAGAACTAAGCCCAGAAAGAAAGGCTGTCAGTCTTCAAACATTTGGCTCAGACCTCGATACGTTAGCATCCTAATTAGGTTGATTGAAATGCAGTCTTGGATTATCACGTAAAGGTTTCCACTCATTAGACAGAGATTGTTTGTCACAGAATAAAAAGCATGAATTCCATCCTAGTTTCCATCCAGTCTGACTACTGTTTGAAGGATGTAGAGAAACTATACTTCTACTCATTCACTCTTGAGACACTGGTGGAGGAAACTCTAGCTAGACACATGATGTATAGTATAATGCAGAATTACATTATTTTAGTTACTTCCTTAGGAACTGCTATGATTTTAATTTTAGTGCCACATGAAAATACAATATTTACATTTTGGAGTTGAATCCAGTTAATTTCATGTTCTCCGCTTAGGTCTATGTGCATGAAGAGGGTACTTAATTGTTCATTCAATGGATTCTTCCTTTGCCCACAGCTCCACCTCTACACCATGTTTCTTGAATTCCAGCCTAGCAGTTTTTGCGTAATTTTGCTAACAGAAAAACAGACACATATGCAAACAAACAACACTAAAACTACAACTCACAGAGGAACCTTCACAGAGGAATTAAACAGGAGACAAGATACTTCTCACAGGACCACATCATTTGTCGTAAAACTGCATTTTCGTTGGCCTGCCAAATGTGAATAAATAAAAATAATTTAAATTTCATGTGAAAAATATTGAAACTTTATTTCACCATCGCTGCCGATACTCAAGAAAAACCTGCTAACAACGCTGGTTCCAGGTGTGTGCCGATGTGTTTTAGGCGCTAAAAGTGAAGTGAGAAAGGTTTTATTAATGAACTTACCTCACACAAATGCATTAAACAGAAAAAAAACTAAATCACATCAGTCTTTGGCATGACCGCCCTTTGTCTTTAAACCAGTGCTAATTATTCAAGGTATTTCTGCATACAGTTTGGTACAAGGTGCTTGTCAGGTTTTTATGTGGATTAAGGTCGTCTCAATTGCTTCTGTGTTTTATGTAACCCCAGACTGACTCCATGAAGTTAAGATCAGGGCTGTGTGGAGGCTGTTCAGTCTGTTGCAGAACTTCTTGTTCTCCTTCGTGCTGATGAATAAGAATCTAAGCATCTAAAACTTTTACGGTATATATCAAACTATCAACATAAATTCAATGAAACTAAGGAAATCCATTTCTCTTGTCACCAGAAGATAATTGTGGCATCAACATCTTGTTAATTCTGACTAGGTATATTTTCATCTGATCCATTGTGGATTTGCTTCAATACTGACATCCTCAGCATGGAAATACACTCAAATTGATGCCTTGACCCTACAGAGGGACTGAATCTAATCAACCAAAAGCTACCTCAAACACTCTTCCATGATTTGTAATCAGCTTAGTCTAATGATGTTTTCAGTCTAACAACTAATGAGCTGTAGCAGCTCAGTAAGTCACTGATTGATGTGTCTGAGTGGGAGCTTTTTATAGTGGGGTTGAAGGGTGGGAACCTAAATAATGTAGGAGTGACTGGCAACATTTTGGGACGACTATTTGAGTTAAGTTCTTTCTCAGAATCTCTCTTCTGGGTCATTAGAAAAACTTTCCATGGGGGTTTTCCTGATACCTTTGTCCAGCCACACAATGCACTTACATATCCAACACACTTTTCTCATGTTGCCCCTCTCTCTCATAGAACTCCTTCCAACAGTGTCTGCCAGTCATAGAGGAGAAAACATGGTGGTGTGACCCTGGTAGGGTCTCTTAGAGTCAACAGGTTGGAACTGGAAACAAAATCAACGTGTTGGACCTCTTAGGACGGCACAGACTGAGGTAAATGAGGGTTAGTCGGAGCACAGAGCCCTGTTGTTCATGAATGACAAGTAATAGTACTGACAAGAGAATTTCTTGGAAAAGTTTTTGTATTAATCCAAAGGGGTCATAGGCTTCTGTCTAACAGTCAAGTGGCAGTTACGGTACAGACTTGACCTTTGATAATTTCAGTATAAAATGTCATTTCCTCATCATTTTATCCTATGAGACCTCTGACAAACAAAATCCAATTAATTCCTCTTCCGGTCCAAATGAGTAATTTGAAGAAATCCCCTCAAGGCAAGGCATTCAAGAACCACTGTATTCACAAGAATGCAACGGAGAGACAAACATAATGCCTCCAGTCTCGACTATCGTGGCACAGAGACATAAAAACACAAGGTCACTGATCATAAAAATACCACAGTCTAGCAATTACATGCGACTACAAGATACTCTGTTAAGTAGCTGTATGATATTTTAAGTAACTGTCTGAAATTGATACCAACTTAGAATATTTGACTCGGGCCCTACATGATCAACAATACGGACTGTGCTCATGTTTGTAAGGTTACAGGAAACAGGAGAAACATAGTTTGTTAAAAAACAAATTAAGCCACAGGAAGAAATTTTTTTCAATTTTGTATTTCACTTTAACACAAACAAAGGCACTAAAAGGAGAGGAGGAGAAAATGCTCATCCATAGGCAAGACATCCATCATCGTCCAACACTAAACATCCTGTTAATGATGATAATTTATCCAGCTACATATGTTATAATAAAATGTGCTTTCATTGCTACCAGGCTACCTGTTGTCATATTTTAGCAGCTACTTTATTGATTACAGAGGTCATGTACACACGATTGTATACACAATAATATCACTGATGTAAATATTCTGCTTTAAAACTAAAAAATCTTCCTAATAAAAAAAAAAAACAACAACTTGATGACAGAAAAATACTTTGACTTTAGTAAACAGATCAGACTTTACAGTAAAATAGTATCCAGCTGTGATGGACCTCAGGATTCAGCTGTGTACACAATATCATTTATCCTTCGATCCTGATTCCTCACACCTGCATGTCAGGGATCATTTATAATCATATGTAATTAAGAAAGTCACCACAGTTGTGTCGCATGCAAAAATGCAACCCTGTCGCTTTGGAGACACTCACATGGATCATGCAGCAGGTATTTAATAAACTCAGAGGAAAAACTTTTACAAACTTTTACTTTAGCTCTGTTTTGTCAAATCCCAGATTACATTAATTCATATTGTAATCTGACCTAATTCTGTCTTAATCGCAGTAAAGTAGTATTTTGTAGGCCATTTCTGTTTGCAATAAATGTGAAGTCTCTGTGTGCACTTCCATCTACTTAAGGCACAAGTCTTTTGTGTTTTCGCTTACATGTAGATAACCATAGAAAGACACTCAAATTCATCATTTAAGGGAAGCTAAGTTCCCTTTATGTTTTTGAGTAATGACAGTCTGATAACAGAAATGAGGCAGTGACAGAGGATGCAAGAAAAGGAAATGTTAGGTGTGTAGACGTCACAGCATTTAGCCTAACCACTGTATAAAAACAGAGACTTAAAATGTCTGTTCATGCTATATGATGAATGAATAATCGGTGACTGCAGCTTTACCCCACTGAGGCCTTGGTTCAAATGGTACGGGTTCAAATACAATTGTCTGGCTGCTGTTCAAGTCACCCACTGTTCAACAGCCACCAATCACCTCTAAAACATCTGAAATTATCATGTCTGACCCGAGCCAAATCGACATCTGACACATCTTGAAGAGAAATTTCTATCCCTGACAAATGACCAAATCAAAACATCCTGAACATCTACAGGAACAAAGAAAACTTCAGAAAACACCTGTTAAGACAAGAAATCCCTTTTGATTAGTGTCAAGTGGTTTCAGACATCACGACAGGTGTCTTTGTCCAAACCTCTTCACTTGATTCTGTGATTCTGTTAGAGAAGCTAAAACAACTGGTGAGAAAATGAACATCACTGGTAGGTTAAGTGTGAATTAAGTGTGGAATATGTTACTGGGAACCACATTACTTCCTCAATACATCAGTCGAACTGATGTCCATATCAAATTTACAATCTGAAATGCAGGATGGAAGAAATGTGACAACTGTGCTCTTGAAAAAGAACACTAGAAAACAAAGGCTATTTTGGATGAAACATCAGGGAAGGATGCAAAACAGATCATTTGTGGCTCATGAGTATTTTTTAAATTTATAGCACTTTACACAGCTGTACTCTAACTACAGGGTAGAAGAAGACTGAAGAGTAGCTCATTATTTTAAGACCCATCATTTCAAGATCATAACTCAATTCTATGATCTCAAATTATGGACATAAGTTAAAGTGCTTAAACGCTTATAAGGTTTAAAAGTCCCAGGTACAAAATAGATCATGCTTATCCACAGGAAACATTTTTAACATGACATTAAATCCCAAATATCAACCAAAAGAAGTCAGGACTTCAACCTCTCAGTAAAACCATGTATGTGATATGGGGATATGCAACTTGTAAAACTCCTCTAAGTACTTGCATAGTTGTCTATGACTGGGACTGTACTGAATTGTTCATTTTTGCTGAACTAAGCAGTCATATATCAGGACTTGCTGCTAATGATATACAGTTATATCACCAGTCAAACAGCTGCCTCAGTCTCCTTCATGTCTTTTGAACAAGGTCTACATCCTGCATAGTGACGTGATCATAACAAACTAATATCTGACTCCAGATTGGACTTGATGAGAGTAAACGTTCCTCTGCTGCAACGGAGTCAGGGCAGCTGCTAACAAAAAAGTCTGTTTCCAAAGAGAGGGATTAGGGAAAGCCAGTTGTCAGAAGATAAATAAGAGCCAAAGGAGCAAAAAACACTCACATGTGAATATAAAAATCATCTAAATAATAATTACTACAAACATCACTACTGAAGCAAAAAGCAGATGATGTCAATGGAACTCCTGACATTGTCTATAGATTCTACAGTGTAGTGGAGCATTTTCCCATCACTGTGACTTTTCCGGATCTAAACACAAGACATATTTATTCTCAGTGTCTTCTTTCCCCTCCCTCTTTTTTTTTTGAGCCATGTTAAAGGTCTCATTTTTCCACTTCTCCCACTGCTGAATCTGCAGACGCCCTTCATGTGGGATCGTCTGTGAAAGGCTGTTCGTGCCAGCAGCCTAATAGTGTGCCATTTACAGATAATAGGCTTTTAGTTGTCTAAGCAATATGGAGAAAGTGACATCTTCTTTGGGACTGCCCACACAAAAATACTTTGCTTTTCACACAAGGACCGACTTGTGAGAGAGCAAATCGATCGGGGGCCGCTTTGAAAGGCTGGTTCTCTGGGTCTTGTCTGATTTGTTTAGTTTTTTGTTTTGTTTTTGTTTTTGTTTTTGACATTTACATTATGTTGGTTTTCCTGAATACATGATTCGACTGAACAACATTGATTTAAACTACTGGTAGCAAAATAGCAGAGACCTTACTGTTGGCATCTCAATAAACAGATTCACCACTAACAGGAGGATTTCAGAAGGTAAACAAGACACTGTATATTGACTGACAGAACACAGTTTGACTGGTGCCAGGAAAAAAATGAAAAAGTGTTGACATTTTAATGGGACATTTCAAAGTTTAGTATGTTTGAGATCTGAAAGGTTTCATACTGCTTCCAGGATATAACCACAGCCTGCAACACTGACAAAACTCTTACCGTCTCCTACTTTCTGTGTTTCTAACCAAGCAAAATGCCCTTGAATGAAACAGAAACACACCAGCCAAGTATTTATAGACTCACAGAGTTTGCACTGGCTTTTTCAAGCAACTTTAACTTAAAAAACCCTCACTAACAATCATTTGCAGAAATAGAAACACAGCAATGGCACAGCGGCCATTGTGGTTCAATGAACAGATAGGCAGACAGATATAAAACCAATGCACAGACATGGCACAGCAGCCAAGCAAAAACAACACCAAGACTTAAAGAGATAGACAGTGATGGCACGGCAGCCATTGTGGCTCGATGAACAGATAGATGGAAAGATATACAGCCAATGCACAGTAATGGCAAGGCGGCCATTTTAGCTTGATGAACAGATAGACAAACAAACATACAGCGGCCAAACAATGCACATACATTGCATGGCAGCCCAGCAAAAACACCACCAAGATTTAAATAGAAAGGCACGGCGGCCATTGTGGCTAGATGGACAGATATACGGCCAATGCACATACATGGCACGGCAGCCCAGCAAAAACACATCACAGGCTTAAATAGATAGATAGATAAAAGGCTCGGCGGCCAGGAGGTGTATAAAAAATTATCACTTACTGTTGTTGATCTACTTGAAAAACACCAGGCAAGCAGGGCTGTTTTCAGGATATCCAAGATATGTGGACGCCTAAGGTGCCATCAGCTGGTGGGACAAAAATGAGAAACAAAAAGGTAATTAATTTTTGAAACTCACATTTATTAATATTTACTTTTGTTACAGTCATGCTCAAATAATCTCTTCTATCTTGTAGATTTGGTATTTATTCAGCTTTTTCCTTTCTGTACTATAGTTTTTATTTTCTAATAGAATTACAGACTACTTTGACTGCATACAACCATTATCTATACACCTATTAATCCTCTGTAGGATTGGGGG
>OMNN01031837.1:0-12690 GCA_900302755.1 Chromis chromis | reverse complement strand
GTTAGACTAATATAACTATATTGTTATTGGGTTTATTAGGCATCACCCTTTGCTGTTAAAATCAACTTCTCTCATTCCCTTAAAAAACAATGTCTACCCTTCCATTACCTGGATGTACCTGTCATTTTGTTATACTGATATAATGCACATCAGTAACAACTACATGGTGCTGTAACTATTATAATTACTGAAAGTAACATTTTGCTGTTTTTTAATCACTTTTTAGGAATTAAGTCTATCAAGTTTATCATATGTCATACATTTATGTACATTTTCTGTGAAAGATAAGTATCGATAACGGGGCTGCACGGTGGCTCAGTGGTTAGCATCGTCACCTCACTGCTAGAAGATCCCCGGTTTGCATCTCGGTTAGGACGCCTGGGATCTTTCTGTGTGGAGTTTGCATGTTCTCCCTGTACAGCGTGGGTTTTCACCAGGTTCTCCAGCTTCCTCCCACAGTCCAAAAACATGCTGAGGTTAAATGATGATTCTAAATTGTCCTTAGGTGTGAATGAGAGTGTGCTTGGTTGTTTGTCTCTTTGTGTAGCCCTGTGATAGACTGGTGACCTGTCCAGGGTGTCCCCTTCGCCCGAGTCGGCTGGGATAGGCTCCAGCCCCCCTGCGACCTATACAGAGGATTAAGCGGTGTATAGAAAGTGGGAGGATAGAATGTCAATAAATGGAAACACTAAGTAAAGTTCAAGTACCTTGGTGTAATTAGGTAAATATACTTGGTAAAGATTCCCACATCTGTCTGATCAAAATCTCATCTCAGTTCTGCTTGCTCTCAATGCCAAACATATTACCACCTTAAAAACTGAAAACTGTCTGCAGTTGGACTTTGCATGCATAAAACTGGACTCCTCAATTATGGAGTGCAGCTTCCCCATCCTCACTGGGTTAAAACATTAGTGGCCTTCTGGCTACATCCCAGTCAGTGATGTCTAATCAGCTTTTTTCTCCATTTTTTTTTACCGCTAATACAAAACACCTGCTCTGTGTGTTTTGGTAAACACTTCAGTGGGATCGACTGGGTCTCAGTTGTCTTGTCCACACATTAACACTGTTGCCTGTGGCCAAAGGATAATCTGTGTCCCCCAGCAGACCCTCAGGACCACTGACTTTCTAAAAGCATCTGTAGCCCAATTAGTTTGCTGATACAGAGCCTTAAGCCTGCGATGTCTATGTGGAGCCACATGGCGCGCTGTCAGGACAAAATACTATCTAAAATAAATCAGATCACTTGCCTCACTTAGTGACTGGGTAGGTTTGAAAGAGCAAAAGGTTTGTCAGTTGACATTGTTGCTTATCATCTTTTATAGATAAGATGATGTTTTGTCTGTGTAGCACAACGGATTTTGCATTGTATGGTTTAAATGTGATGCTTTATGCCTGCTTAGAAATCATTAATCATTAATATGACTAATTTAATCTATATAAAATTGTTATCAAAATGTAAATGTGATTTAAAAATGAATATTTATATATGACTTCCACGGTGAACAGAGCCTGACATATCCTGACGTTTATTCCACTCTATCCTACATTTTCATTTCCCATAGTGCAACTTAACAGTACTGGACACTCCTTGCCTGTTAAAAAGCCATGTTTTTCAAACTCCATGCCTCTGGTCAGTAACAGGCTCTCTGCTTTAAAACTGTAGTAACCAAGCCAGTGTCGCAATAACATCATTAGAGGGTTACTTTTTCAGACTTTGGAAAACTCCCTCCAGAGCAACAAAGAAAAAGACATTATATAACTAATTTCACAGGCTGTATATTGCTCACTGAGACGAGGACGCTGAAGTTTAAAATCAGTGGAGTACCCCTTTAATAATGCATGATAAAATACAATATCCTGTTTTTAAAAATGATTTCTATGCACAGCTCTATTCATATACTTGGGATCCACAAATTTGCACTGTGTGACATCATTCACTCTTGGACCCGTGCTGGCAGCAAGCGAGGACCAGCGTCTCTCTCTTAGACATATGTGCACCTAACACTTCTGCAAGATGTGTGACATTTTAGCAGTAGAACTGTTATGACAGGTCCGTCCTTGGGCCCTGGTGTTGCATGAAGGAACATGAAGAAAATTCACAGCACAACAGGGACAGGAAGGACAAGCAGCTGAATTACATTTCATATTGCTGGTTGTGTGACTGGAGACATGATGCAATTGATGGGTATTTCTGTTAAATGCAATTGGGTGTTGCACTGTACTACATTCAGTAACATACAACTAGACAAGAATTATTTTGCCAACTAGGACACATTTAATCTACTACGATACTGAAATTCTGGACAGATTCTACTTTCTTTTGTGGCAGTCTGTTTATGTCCTAAACATACTCAGGCAGTTCTCTAATCCTCTCATCTCAGTGAACACTTGATGTCCTCAGACACTCTGTGACTGAAGTCTCTGAGATACAGAAAATCACAGCATGATAACAAGTTGAAAGTCCCAAATCGATGTCCTGGATCATAGCTCCTGCCACTCTTTTTGTGGAAGATCTAGATCTTATGTGGAGGAAGTTCTATTGAAAAGCCAACCATGCTAAATACATCAGTTCATATCATCAAATCTGACAATACATGAATGGAGTTTGGTTCATAAAGCCTGAAAGAGGGTTATAGTATTAGACCCTACAGAGACAGCAGCGGCTCCATTTAATTGCTCATAAAAAAATAAAAATAAATCACAGTCATGGTGACACGTTTAATATTTTTATAACTACAGATTCATCAGTGCAATTAACTATAACTGGAGACAGTTTTCAGATACAGGATCTGCTAATTATATGCTCGGAGACAGAATAGCATTGCTTCAATTACACTGGATCAATATCTTCTGTGTCAGTGTAAGCTGACACTTGTGTTCAGCCATGCCTCCTGTTATCACATTAACATGAAGGCTTCATCATTAGTCAGTAATTTTAGGTTCTAAAATTCAATATAATGTGGCAGTTGCGTAGTAGCACTTGACAGTAGAGGGGCTACAACATTACATCTGAAGACAGAAAGCACCTGATTGTTCTTTTACTCAAGTACCGCACCGGTTAAAGCTTGTCGAGCAACAATTGGAAGATTTGAAAATTGCTTTAAAAAACTGGTTTCAAAATTTAGGAAATATGTTATTTTTTTTACTTTTTAGCTGATTGATACTTCCCCCATGTCATAACTATTCCTTTACAAATGATTATAAAAATGCTGCTCTTGATTATCATTTTAAAACACTACATAAATTATCAAGTGTTCGCGCATTGCATGAATCAGGCCCTGTCTATGCTGACATTTCAGTCGTGTTTCTAAAGTTAAAAAACAGTTGACGATTTGACAGAAACAGACGGGTCATTTTTTAAGTTAAAAACTTTAAATATTTTCTCTTTCTACTTCCACAGATGTAAGGATTTGCCACTTCTTTCTGGTTACTATAATCATACTCTGATGCGTAGATCAAACAAATGTTTTAACAGCGTCACCTTTGACTGTTTTGACATTGTACTGAATATGCCAAGGTGTTAATAGAATCTATTTATCCATCCACAGGCCACACCCGCTGTACCCTGTGGAGGTTCACAGGGGTGAAAAGGCAGGGTACAACCTGGACAGATCGCCAGCCCATCTAATTATTTTAATCCTCAAATTAATTGATAATAAAAATGATTTCGTTGCAGCTCCACATGACACCTATCTATGCATGCTAACTTTGTCATATTCATTTCAGAGACACTGCTTTTGCAATATGCAATGTCCGCTCTGCATGAAAGATTTTCCAAATGAAAACATCTCAACAGCTCAACTAGGACAGAAAAAGCTTTCATAAAAATGTTGCTCTGTTCTGTGTGTTCTGACTCTTTATATGAAAAGATTACACCAGAAAACTGGGATTCGTTGTAATTCACTAGTGACTAGCATCTTTTTTTTTCACTGTGGACTGCAGAAAACACTGAATTACCTTTGTAGGTGCATCTCATCCTCAGCTTTGTGAGTCCACAAAAGTGAGGAAAACACCCTCCCTTGATTGTGGAAATCCTCAAAGTCTTCTTTTAATTTTTTTTCCCCCTCTCCTGGCTGTGAGAGCAGTGGTGCAGATGTGACTTAACACTCACTACACAGGATATCTGGGTCTGAGGATTAGCTGGAGATAGCTGGAGATCAATCTACATAAACCCCCCTGGAGCCTCTTCTCTCCTTCCCTCTCCTTCTCCTCTTTCCTTTTTTTTTTTTTTGTCTTGTGAATATGGCAGAAAGGGTGCGCCCCCAGAGAGCATTCTGGGTAATTAAAAAGAGGGCATGATCAAAGAGGTTAGGAGGCTGGTGACTTGGTGATCATGAGGCATGTGGTCCATTCCCTACAGTGTTCTCACAACAAAAGGTCTGCCTTGTAAGGACCAGCGTGCGTTTGTGTGCATGCAGGATGAAAGTGTCTGGGCTTTGGGAAAACAACCTACAGCATACTGCAATTTGCATAGTCTGCAGTACACGTTTTTTTTTTTTTTTTTCCAAATGGCCAATCAATAAGCAGTCAGTTTTTTCCTTGTGTTGTTAATGTCATGCTGAAGTTACAAAGCCTATAAGCCTACCTTGGTTACGATTTGCAACACCAAGAGATGAAGCATTTGCTCGATCTGTGTAAAAATGGGAAAGGTTATATATTACACTGGGTTGTCATATAATTCATGCTGTAATGTAGCTAAAGCACATGGACAGCATGCATAGATTGTGGTCTTTTTCTGTAATGACTTTTATCTGACCTGATTTATCTCAGAATTACTGGAAAGTTTCTGCCATACATTTAGAATAGTGAATGGGCTAATGTAAAACACTGTGCATGCAGTTTAAATGGATTTTCCATAAGGCAAATGCAGAGATGTGTATGCATGGCAGCTGCTTGGGTTATCCATTATGTAGAGTCACTTTCTGGCATCAACATGCGTGCGGATGCATGGCTGGAAACCACGCCTTCATAAAAGATGGTTCCTTTCTTTGGCTTAGGGCAAATATCTGTCTGTGTGCTCAGAGAAGATATTGTAGTGTGGAAAGAGGAAAAACATTGTCATCACCCAAACATGCAGGACTCCCTCTACAGTGGAGCAAGTCTCAATAAATGCTTAACAAGTAAACAATTGTGTTTTTGCAAGTTTGAGCACAGTTACAACAAATTATATATAATTAATATTTCAAACCATTTTGCAACCCATGCTGCAGAGTTCTAATAGTTTCTTCCTGCTTATGGTATAATTCAATACCCAGTTTTTAAAGATTCATTGTAATGAAGTTAACTGCTCATCAATTAAACGCCATGGGGATATTAATGAACAATCTTTTATGTTCATTTTTCCAGAAAACGGAAGAAAACAGAGCAGCATGGCATACAAAACTGTTAACAGGAATGTGCAGTATATATGACTTGTAGTAAATTCACTACAACATGAAAAATACAGATAAAGATACAGCCCTTTAAATGTTGTACATGAGAACAATTCTGTTTGTTTCAAATGCAGCTTATTTCAGTTTAAGAAATTTCTAGGAACAATTGTCACTATTAGAAATGCATTGGATAGAAATAAAGCTTCCTGACACCATGCATTGGTGCACTTCCCTGCATAAAAAATAAGATGTTAGGATGCAGCTGTTTATGAAAGCCATGTTAAGATGGACTTTCAAAAAAAACAAAAACAAAAAACAAGCCCATAATGATCAATGGTAATGGTAACGTACAACACAATTTCTTGTACAAACCTCATCAGTCAAACAAGAGTTAGTCATGACTGATGGAGGAAACTATTACTCAGCATGCCAGTTAGAAAGCTTTATTTACTTACGCACTGGTCCATGATTACTGGGAATACCTGTGGAATAAGCAAAGAAATAATGTTTCATTAAGGCTCATTTTATTTCACACTTGAAACTTTAGACATGAAATTACAAAAGAAACCGTTTGATGTTGTTTGTCTTGAAAAAGCCCACCAACACTTATCCACTGTGTCCACTGATTAGCAGCAGCTATGGCTCTGCAGAGAACCAGACCACTGTGTTTCTTCTGATGATAATAACAGGTCTGCCAGTGACAAAATGTCAACAGATTTCAAACTATGAATGTGGAAGTTGTCTTTTTGTCAGCATTTTCATTTATGTTTGCAATAAATAGGTTGTTTTTCCTGTCTGCTCTTGGCATATGTTCAATCATTATTTTCTGTACCATCTTTGAATCAAGAATCAATCATGAATTTCTCAGTCAAAGAATATCTGCAAAATATGTGTTTGTTGTAACTGTTTCTCATATTCAGGTTAGTGGTATTTCTACCTGACTGTAAATAAAGGAAAGGGTACTAAAAGCAAACAGAAAACACACATCTCCATTCACTGACTTAGGCTTGTCTGTGAGCTGATCTGCATCTGGCAACTCTGTCTGAACCACATGTGTTATCAGAGTGTGGCTGTGGATTCACCATCTTTGTGTGATGTTAATGTCATCACCAAACAAATCCTACCCTGCAATTTCTGATTCTTTTCATACGGTTTATCACTTTGTCCTCTGTGATTACATTTCACTGGGATTTTCAGATTGTTTGCACCCTATTCATCACTTCATTACCCGTTTGGGGTTGTCACATCAACTGCTGGCAAGAGCACAACACTGCAGCAGCAGGAAAAGCAACGATTTTAAGCTCTAATTTGCAAGAGAGCAACCAGGCTGCCATTTCTAACCAATAGTTGGTCAGTGTGAGAAATGGAGGGCAACAATATTGCCCTTTGAAGCCAAAACACATTCCACAGTCTGATCAAACTCTCAGCCACAACCCCTCTTAACCTCTGAACCTGCTTGGGAACACAAGATGAGTTGACACTCCCTGCAAAGTGGACTGTCAACATAATTCTGGAAGTGATTCCTCTTGTGCTCTGCTGGCAACCTATGGATATTCTCCTCCATTTTTTTTAGGAAAATCTTGGATTTGAATCACTCTTAGTCACTCTGCTGCTGACAGCTACGGCCCATAGCAACACGGGGCTCCACTTTGGGCTCTAGATGAAGGGTCACGTATGTCCATATATCTGCATATACAGGGATTTGAATTTGTAATAGACCCTGCCCTGCTCTTACCTGTGAGAGAAATGATTTCCATGATTAAAGAGGAAGACCTGATGACAGATGAACGCTATTAAACCATAATTACATTTTGCACGTTCAGCAAATTTATCTTAATACAAGGGCTGTATGTTTAATATCTGCATGGGAAAATGAGCTTCACATAATGGATAAAGGCATGTTATGGAGCCCAGGCTCTACTTATGAGAGAAATAAAAATAATTCAAGACCAAAGTGTGTTCATTCAACACCTGGGGGACCAATATTCTTACGTCACTTCCATGTGCAACATTATTGCATTTTATGCCACTGCCAAACAAGTGCTAATATTGCTTTTGATATGACTAGACCTTGGTTTCATCACTTCAGTGCAGATGCGGCCAAGTGTTGGATTTTTTAATAACGCCCTGTCAATCTGACAGTGAGCACCACATTGCAGGGAGACTCATAACACAGAAGGGGTGGAAGGGTAAATCCAGCTATATCTCCTTAGAGTTCACAAACGTTCCCACAAACAGACTCCTACACACAACCACACAGCTTTGTGCGCATACATGCATACACAGCAGCAAACTCATAAAACACATATTCATACAAACAACTGGGCAATCTTCCAATTCATCAACACGGAATAGCCCTAAGAGCAGCGCGAAAAGCAGCGTCACTGCACAAATTTACTAACACAAAACAGTGGATCAATAGCAATATCACATCTCTGTTCAAATCTAATCACGGCCCCACATCTGAGAAATCAAGTCAGACAATCAAACTGAGCATCTGAAAAACCTGCCGTCAATCCCAGCAGACTGCTAGCATGAGTGTTTCTGACTGCAAGGCTGAATCAGAGCGAACGGGGGACCAGAGGGTTAGATCTTCCACCATCTGGCCTCGCCTGGCCGTCTACCACCACATCCCTGCATGGCTGTATTAGATTTATTGAAGCAATGAGCCCCCTGCCTCAGGCATGGGATTTGATAAATGTGACTCAACTCCCGTCCAAGATTATAATGGGGATAATGCAAAAGATCACCTTCTGCCTCAGCGATACCATGTTCACACTTGTCAAGGAATTGAGGTAGCGATACCAAATTCATTGTTAAAGAATCATTAGGAGTGGTAGGCACATTCATTTAACAACAAGACTGGAAATGGTGTGTTGTTAGCCAGCAGTAACATTTGTAAATTAGCTGCATGGCCAGTTCTTATCCACAGAACTTTAAAAATACTTCCATACTTACATATATTTGCAGTTCCTTTGGGTATAGGGAGGTAGGAGCCAACACTCCAGGCTCTTCCGTGGTAGTGTCTCTTGCAGCGGCTGCAGTCTGGCCCTGTGGTGTTGTGTTCACACTCACAGCCCAGCTTCCCCTTGTCAAACACACAGCTGTTGGCATGCAGGTTGCACTTGCACCTGAGACAAAAGGATAACAACAAAAGACAGAGACATGAATAGGCATCATTCTGCACCCATTGAATCAATACCTTCTGGGGGGAATACACAAAGTCTGCCCTTGTGGCGACGTTTATTTGTGCCTTTCAAAATTTTTGACAGGGGTAAATTGAAATCCTGGTGGGTTATCTGACTTGAATCGTGCCTCCACAAAGCTTCATTATGCTCTCCTTTTAAAAAAAAAAACACAAGGCCTCATTTGTTGCTTCCCCTGTGGAGAGAACAGCGATGCGAATAAGGTCACTTTTGCAACTCCGGGAGCTAAATGAAAAGCACTCTGTAAGATTCACTAATTGAGCACAAAATAGCGATCTGATAGAGAGATGATAGAATAAAGAGACGCTGCGTAGCCTGAGAATTCTCTTTTTTCTTAGTCTTCAAAGTTACTGTGTTGTTTGGCAAGGGAGCCTTCAGGCAGGAAACCCTACCAGTTGGCGGAGCTGGTTTATTAGACTGAATTGTGGCAGAGCTGACAGATGCTCTTGACAGGAGAAGAGAGAAGCCTTGACGTCTTTAAACACCCAAATCCACCCCCCCCTTTTGACCACATGGAACAAGCGTGCTTCCAGACTTGAATTAAAAAAAACAACACAAGTTTGTTGCAGTTTGTTTCTCTTGTGTGAATCTAACAAACTGAATGAGCAGAGAGTAAATTACACAGACTCCTTAGCGTTTTTCAATTCAGAGAGAGCTGTGTTTACTCCCAGCAAAAGAGCTCTTTCAGAGGCAGAACAGGCTGTGTTTGTTGTCACATGACATAGTGCCATTTCATATTCCAGCTGTAATACAAATATAATTCCCCATATTTGATTTTACTCCAAAGAGTGTAAAGATTACGAGTGACCTCAGCTTCTTGCGAGGTGGGGGGGTGAATGATACAGAAACACTTGGGAAGGAGACCATCGAATGGATGTGACACAGTAGACCTCCCCGGAGGTTTGGTCAGCTCATGGTTTCACATCATGCCTATGTTTGTTTGGTTGCTGAGGGAAGATTTTCCCCATTTGAGACCGAGAAGCTGGGTATCTGCTGTCTACAATCGCCGGCGAACATGAGACAGAGAAATGACAGCAGCAGTCAGAAATTCATCCATTCTAATTGACTTCCTGGCCTTACTGTGACATCTCACATTATTGATAGATAACTGCGGGAAACGAGGGAAACTATACCCCCTTCTGTATCACTGATAAGCAGCAGTGGGATGTCAGTGAATAAGGTCTAAGATAAAGTGGATGTTAGCTAACATCTTTCTTAGCTTTACACTACTATTTTGCATTTAAATGTACAATTCACGCAATCACTGAGTGTTTTTACAACAAACCTGAATTCTTCATAAATACAAAAATAGCTTTTGCAATAAACATTTGTATTACCTTATTATGCACAGTTCTATTAACTTATTGTGCACAATTATGTTATATTAAGCATGTACAGATCCTTTGTATTTTAAGATTAGACTCAATTAATTTAATAATTAGTTTACAATGTGTTATAAAGCTTTTTTGACCATCACCAGGAGGTCATGTGTTATTTACCCTTCTTTTAAAAACTGTTTTTGCATGAGTAATTAGATTTTCTTTTATTATGAATCTGTGATTCTGGAGAAAGATTGTTGATATTAAGCTAGTTGGTATATTTTTATAATTAGCATGTGCCAGATTTACTGCCCCTCTTTTTCCCTGTTCTGTTCACGAGAATGAACATGCATGAGTGTTCGGCACATGCTGGAAGAGCGTTGTGTAGATTAGTTTGTGTTTCCCATCTACATAACCAGGGCTGTGTGTGAACACTGAATTTTTTTTTTCAGCACACACAGAACAAACAGCTAGTGAGCCACGAGGCAGAGCCGGCTCGCCCATTAGGCAATATAGGGAAATGCTCAGGGTGCCATGGCCTCCAGGGGGCGCCACAAAATAGGGAAAAATTCACCTACAATGTGTATATTATAGTATAATAATTATATTGTGGCGAGTGGCATGGAAGAATAACGATCGAACCAGAGCTTTTGTCTTTTCTGCCCCCAGGAGGGTGCTTTTATTTTGACCCAGATCACACACAACAACAGAACAATGGCAGGTAGCCATCAACCCAGCTACCCTCCTCAGTCACGGTAGCAAAAACATTCCCAAAACCCCAAACTCCCATGGTGCATTGCAGCACAACAGTCCAGCACTTGCAACCGGCTCTGCGATCGCTACAATATTAAAACTAGTTTCAATTAACTCTTAAAATGGAAAAGCTCACATTGATTCAAATGTAAAGCAATGCCCAGTTAATATTACTACAAAACAATGCTATTCGATTTCTTTTGTAAGCGTATGTAAATCACCGATGGAGGGGGGCGTCATATAAAATCCCGCCTAGGACGCCACATTGGGTAGGGCCGGCTCTGCCAAGAGGGCATATTTGCTGAAAGTGAAGTGATTTAGAATCGCATACTGAACCTTTAAATATTGTATGGCATAGCTTGTAAATGCCACATAGGGGAGTTTGGCAAATGGCAAAATAGTTAAGTCAGTAGAAAGTCAGTATTTTTATAGAGGCGGTGGGGTTAGACATCCATATATCTGCTTTTTCCTGTAAAGGGTTACGGGGCTAGAGCCTATCACTGTTGACATGGGGCATAGAGGTACACCCTGGATAGGTCAGTCCATTGTAGGACCAACACAAAGAGGCAGACAACCATGAATGCTCACACCTATTAGGATTACCAGGTAATCTACCATTCATGTCTTTGGACTGTGGGAGGAAGCCAGAGCAACTCAAAACTCATTCAGACACAGGTAGAACATACAAACACCACACAAAGGCCCCATGTGACCAGCATGTTTAAACCCAGAACCTTCTTGTAATGTGTTAACCACTGTAGTTGCTATCCCCTCCTCCCTCATCCCCACTCCCAACCCAACCAGTCGGGGCAGATGGCCACCTTCCCTGAGCCTGGTTCTGTCAGAGGTTTTTTTACCCCCCTCCCTAACCTAGGGTTTTTTTTTTTTTGGTTCCTTCCCACCGTCACTGACTGCTGCTCATAGGGAATCCAAAAGCAACTTTGGATTGTTGGGTTTTCTGTTTTCTGTTCTCCTTACTATGTTAAGCGCTATGAGATGACATATTGTAAATATGTGCTTTATAGATAAAATTGAATGAAATTGAATTGTACCACTGTGCCACCCGCACAATGTGATTATAACTTTTCAAAAAAGTTAGTCCATTTAAAAAAGGCTTACTACTGTCTATGCATTTTAAAACTGATACATTAGAATTGAAGGTTTCCACAAACAAGGTCCATAAAACAAGCTCAAACCTTCTGTGATTGTTCAGAAATTGTCATTTGCAGTGAGATAAATTTAGCAGTAATTAAAGTTAATAAGGAAATAAAAGTTGATAAGGACAGCACAGAAGCTGACAATCTTAATGCTACGTTAAAAAAAAACAAAAATCATCTTTCTTCAGGTTAAATGCTGAATCACAGTCTTCACAGCCATAATGGATGACACTGAATACAGCCCACATTCACAGCAACTACATAGTAATGGCTCTTACCACACATTCCCCATAGTCCTTAACTTTTTAATCAATTAAAGTCCCTGCTCCATAAAATTAATGACTGGGTGTAGCTCTTCTGCCATGCAGACAGCAGCCGCTCCCTGAAGTCAAGAGCGATGAGATTTGACCTTCCTCTTAATTAAAAACCAGCAAAATCTGGATCATCAGGCTCAACCGGTGCGGCTTGCAGGCTGATAGAGTAGAGGATGTGGACTCAGGGGAGCTCTGGGATGTGATGCTTTTGCCGCTGGCATTGTCATATTGAAATAGGAGAGTTTTTCTGTAACCGGTTTTGGTCACAAGAGGGAAGAGATCCCCTGCATGTCCAGCCTTTTGAACCAACACCATTACAAAGACGCATTTCATAAAGTTATAATGACCTTTTATTCCATGTACAGCCCAACAGCAACTGGTATTATCCATTATCCAAACGAGTGACCCTCCCTGAGGAGGCACTAGGGATCATTTAGCCTCTCTGTCCCTCGTTTAAACTATGCTCCTTCAGCTACAGTAGGGGCAAAAATGTGCTTTTAGAGACAATAAAATGATTGGTGCTATGTTACAGATAAAATGGGTTAGTGGAAGTTACTATTGGACCATCC
>OMNN01031831.1:11658-24079 GCA_900302755.1 Chromis chromis | reverse complement strand
ACCTAAAAATCACCCCAATCAATATAGAACAATTCATTCTTCCAGAATCAAGTTAGTCAAGCCATTTGGTTAAAAAAAAACTTGTATTTTTTCATATTGCAGATAAACTGAACATCTTAATATCAGTTTTTCCAGTGTTGTGTAGCCCTACTTATAACTGTTTTATTGCTTGCTCATTAGAAACTCCTCAAGGACAATAAATGACTTCAGTGGACCTGCCATTCAGAGATTTTTCACAACCTGGCAACCCAAACATTGTTGAAATTAATGGCTCATGAGAGCACTAATAAATAGTTTATGAATCATTTCAAGTAACTGGCTGCTTTTGAAAGTGGTACCCAGGTTTCTTTACATGTGTATTAGTCTGCCCTCTAGTGATACTTTATACAATCACATCACCAGTAAGCAGGACTTGCTCGTTAAAAGCTGCATTAATGTTATTTCTACTCAAGAAAAAAATCACATGACCCTTCGAGAGCTGCTATCTGTACATTATTAGCTGACGTTAGCTAGCTATATACTGTAACAGTAAGGCTGGTGTTAAAGAAGAAAACAGGTTGGCACATGCTTTTGTATAATTTCAGTGCAGAGTTAGGCAGGTCTGTTTACTATAATTAAACCAACCAAACAAGCAGAACAACTAATGAAGTGAGGCTAGTCCAACGTTACATGTTTTGCAGCTTAAGCTAGCTTACAATTTGCTTCGGGAAACAATGCAAAGGTCAAGAAAACACAGGAAGTGGAAGCAAACATACCGAAAAACAGTCATATACAGCGGTTCATGTCGAAGCCCGTGTCCCGGGTTAATTTATCCCGTTATTAAGGAACATTGTGTCGGAGGAATCGATGCTGTGGATCACCTTAACCGGATACCTGCCGTCCTCCAACAGCCGGTGTGTCGGCCGGACACGGACCAAGATCAGCGCAGCTCACAAAAGAGAGCTCAAGAGAGACACCGCCGCTAACTTCCGGTTTGGTAACAACAACTAGAGAGTGGCGTTCAGGTGAAATATTATAGTTTTAGGAAGCAGCAGATGTGTTTTTTAGACTAATCCAGAAAATTCAAAATTTTAATCTGATAATTTCGCCACATGTAAGAGTTATTTTATTATCTCTAGTCTTTTTTAAACCTGTTTTAGTCCATCAATTTTAATTATTCTATTAATCAGCATGCACTTTATTGGTCCTGTTTTTAATTATTTTAATTTATTCCGTATATTTTGTAAAGCACATTGAACAACATCTGTGTATGATAAGGTGCTATATTAATACATTTTGCATCCTAGCTTTCTAAAGTGAAGTAAAGTTATCACATTTTCTTTCTGTGTGTTTATGATATTAATATCACAGTAAATGTGCCTTGCAATCAGTCTTATTTGTGGTGATTTACGGAGATGAGATAAGATAATCCTTTAGTAATCCCACGGCGGGGAAATCTGCAGTGTTACAGCAGCAAAGGGGAAAGTGCAAAAATGAGGGAACATCACAAGAAAAATGAAAAATAAACAGGACATATACATAAGTAATGTTGATATTGTACAGATTCTTCCATACGTAGAAAATACAGAATGTAAAAATGCTGTTGCTGCACAGACTGTTGTAGTATTGTATAGAGTCTTTTAAATGAGCACAATATTAATAATGAACAGGTTTAAATACACTGATGTCGCACCTGAGTGACATATGACAGTGTTTTTTTTTCTTTTTTTCTTTTTTATCTGCAGTCTGCTGGGAGTAGAGGGAGACAAAGTTCATCCATTTAAAGTCCCAAATCACTAAACACCAGATAATTATAACTGTTAATAATTAGAGCAAATCTGCTAACTGTATTTCTGACAAATAAAACAACTGATAACTAATATAACTACAGCCGCTTACAATTAAGTTATAAAAATGTGTTTCCATTGTTAGTCAGCTACCTGCTGTCATATTTTGTTACTTTAATGATTAGAAAGACCCCATTCTATGCTATATATAGTTCTGGGAAGCATCGATATACAAACCATAATGTCACTGCTGCAAATATCCTGCGTTCAGGCTAGGAAATGTCTCCATAAGAAACAGTTGACTTGGCATGACAGAAAAATATTGTGACTTTGATGACAAGATCAGACTTTTACACATGTCCAATAATATTCTAACATTTTAAATTTTTTTGACAACTATAGAAATATATCATTTTTAAAGGATTTAACACATGACAGGAATGACAGATGCATAGATCCGGAGATATATAAGTTTTTTTTTTAAATTTATTTTATTTAGTTTTTATTCTTACTTCTGTAATAAAAAAAACAACAAATAAACAAATTTAGGCCAGGGGCTATTCATAAAACAGTTTGGACGTGTTTACGTAACTAAAGTTTTGACATAGAAAGGGAGGATTTCTATCTTCAACTTAAACATCTCTGCTCTGATACTCCGGAAATACATCCTAAACTATGATGCTGCATTCAAGGCAACTCGGAATTTACGGAGTCCAACTGGGAAAAGTCAAACAAAACGCCAACAGAAGTCGGCCCTCGGTAACTCCGATAAGGTTTCTCAACTCGACTGGCGTCTTTTTACACCATTCCACAAAACAGCAGCCTACACAGTAAACTGTAAGCAAATACTACTCCTATACTGTTAATGAGTTTAATGTGTAAACGTCTAAAACATAAGAGAACGTACCATTTCTCTGTTTCATCAATTAAGTTAACTACACGTCTGCTGATATACGTTTGTTGCTCGTAGAGAAACCACTTTTAAAACTTGGAGGCAGCAAAGTTTGTTGTTTGTTTGTTTTATTTTTATTTTTTATTCATTTATTTATTTTACCATTTTCTATTTACAACGCTCAGGTTGTCGAAAATGACGTAATTTTTAGGGCCATTCGCGAGGCACACTGAATGCATCACTAGTGCATGGGGTATTTTATTTGATTTTCATTTATTTCCATTTTGCCAAATTATAAATACACTCTACGCAAACTACTGACACAATTAAAATGTTTGTGATTTTACATGGACGATGCTTGAAAGCCTGGAAAAGCTAATAGCTGTCAAACCTTTGCAGTTAATGAAGATCTCAGTTTGGGTTGACACTATCAAATTAAAGCAGATACTAATTACGTACAATAAATACAAATACAAATACAAATTACTAACTAATAATACTATTAATTAATTTATATAAAATTTGCTGAGGGGTATTTACATTTATTATTATTATTACTATTATTATGCATTTATTCTATTTATTTATTTTTTAATGTTTATTTTATTCATTTATTGCTTTTTTTGTTTGCTTTTTAGTGGTGACTGACAGGTGGCAGTGTGGCTGTGATGGAGGAGTTTGTGTTTCAAAGTAGTGTTTGGCCTAAGATTCTTACTGATTTTAATATTCTTTTCAAACCTTTAAGTTTAAGGGTCACATCTCTTGACAGTTTAGAACATCAGAGTCCACAGCTTCTTTCTTTGGGGTCCACTAAGTGTCCTCATCATGCAGTAGAAACTTGACATATCAGACAGCTTTATCTATCCAACACCTCTAATCCCTGTTTCCCCCCAGACACAATTGTAGTCAATTATTTACTCCTGCAACTTTTTTGCTTTACCATTGACCCAGACACTAAATTATCTTGGGTTTTCTCTTGTAATGTGGGTCAGTGGAAAGTTGTTAATCCCAATGCTGAGGCCCTGCTTTGTTTATTAGCAGGCACTCCAAAGTTCATAGATGTATGACGGTTTAAGATTCAATCCTTTGTTACTCCAGATTGTTGGAAAATGCAGAAACCACAAATGTTTCTTTGCGGTTCCTTATGTGGCTTCTATCAATATTTAAATTTTGAACCAAAAGTCAGTCACTTAACAGATTTTAACATACTCAACATTCAAGAGATTTTATTTATTCACATGCCCATAGAGTAAATGCAGTAAAATAGAAAGGGACTGTTTCACAAGGTTGTGCAATAACAATAAGACGTTATAAGAAAAGACACATTCTTTAAAACAGTATGGAAAATAGAAAAAAGTCATAAATATTAAGGGAGGTAGAGATTGTGAAGCTAAACACTTTTACATAATAAAAATGTGAATAAAACAGTTTTGCCCTTTTTATGATAACAAAAAAGTCTTCTTCAAAATGCTAAATGACCATAATTCTCATAATCTGTTACATGAGAATCACCAAAAACTGTAACATTTCAATAAAAACACAGACTTTAATACTTTTGTGACCTACTTTTGGAGTAACTCTGTTTTTAAACGCTTTGTTTGTTTCACAATCGCCTTCTGGAAAATCACTAAAGGGCAAAAAACGTGACCCCAAAGGCCAACCTGTGACCTCAACTTTTATTGGAAGTTTTTTGAACGTCCATAAAAAGGGCAGAAGGACAATTATTTAGGAGCCTTTACTGTAAGGAATCCTTAAATCATCCAAATAACTACTCTAATGTGTTCAATGGTAATCATGGTAATTTACAGAGTAGCTCTCCCAAATCAGCCCACGAATAATGTACATGAAGTAGTAGCATTGACAGCACATGTCCAGCAGAGGGAGGAAGAATTCTTTCATTTGTATCTTGAATTATAGTTTCATTGATTCCTGAATGTCCTGCAGCCACACATTATCTACACTATCATGGAGGATTAAACCTTGGATAGATCAAGAAACGAGTTCAGATTTGAAGATGTTTATGTTAATGTTGGCTTCAAGGACCACTGAAGGCATCACAAGATACTGGGATATAATATGTTTGGATATCTGTAATGTTCATTTCATGACTTAAAGCAAAAGCAGTGAGAAATGCACTAATGTAAAGTCTATGTGACATGTCTACTGTATGCAAAAACATGCAGTCTTTAATAGGTGTAATTCAGGTTAGGCTGTATAATTAGCTCCACAAACATATTCAATTACGTTTTAATGTTCACTGAGCAGATCTAAAGCATTCTCTGTGAATGCACAAAGAGCAAAGGGTTTTCTTGGCCCCGGCCATGGAAAACCTTGGGTTCAGCACTGCCAGTTCATGGAAAGCAGAGCAGCATACGAGTGCTGACCAGCCCGCAGGTTATTGTTGTGTTTGGCCCCACAGAGCGGAGCCTCCAGCCCTGAGTGGGTGTGCGGTTGTTCCCTCATGTGCCACGATGTGGGGAGTCCCAGGTGCTTTTTCTGAAGCCACAGTGGAAATGGAGCCATCGGGTGAAAGTCGGGCATTCATCGGGCCAGTAACGAGCACAGTCAGCCCATTTTAAACGCCTGCGGTTGAAAAATTCACAGCATTTTCCCGTTCCCGTTAAACAATTATATTATCCTTAAGGGAAATAGTTCACGCACAGTGGTATTAAGATAATACCATTTTGACGTGCACAAACCCTGTAGTCTGTGTGGCAGCAGAAGAAGAAGAAAGTGGATTCTTTGTAGTCACTTAACTTCATTGTGAAACCATATGAATATGTAGATGGTAAAACAACTACAGTCAGCAGCTGTCAGCCTGAAATAGAAGGAAAACATGCAGACGCAGTGACAAGATGTCACAATCATCACATTTTTTCCTCTCTGAGTCTTTTCAGATTAAATTAACTCAGCGATTCCCTTTTTTCTGCTGCAGGGAAATACATGGAGCATCACGCTGCCCGTCCTTCATCGGGGGAAACCCAACATCAGGCCATCATGGCAGCAAACAACTGTCCTACTGTCATGTCCTGGAGCAAGATGCTGAATCACCACCAGCTGCAGTGATGCTGCTCTGTGGAACACCAGCAATCTGCTCCCTTTTCATTCAGATCATATCAGTTCAGATTCTGGCATGAAAAACCCGTCAAGCTGTCTTAAAACATTTCCACCAGTGTGGATATTCTGTTTTTTGGCACCAATAACTACTCTACCAATTACTGTCACAATGGTTCGATTGATACAACACAGCAGGAGAAACTGCTTTTGCCTGGAAGATTTCTCCTAAATGATGACAAAGATGTGCCGTTTCCACATCACTGAGATGCAGTTTCAACACCGGAAGCTGTAATCATGATGTGATCACAGGTTTCTTTCAAGCTTTCATGTCAATATCAGTGTTTCCATCAGCGGCCTGAGGTTTCATGACTTCATGCTTTGAAATGCTCTGCTTCAGCATACCACGATACAGGATCTTAACTACTTTTGAAATGACAAATAAAGCTCAAGAATGTCATGAAAAATAATTGTCCCTGTAGAATTACAAGGTGTGAGCAGCTCATTTTGGCGCACAGGGCGTCAGAGGAGCACAAAGCTAACTGGAAAGGCTGGTGATACTGGTTGCGCCTTTGAAATTAGATCGTTCTGTCCCTTTTTTTGTTCCACCTTCAACCCTGGGAAAATTGTGCTCAGGAAGCCTTTGCAAAACTTGGAATCAAGCTCTTCGCAGCAGAGACACGTGAAATTTGGTTTATCTGGTTTCACTCGAATCGTTTTCACGTTTTATTGTGAAATTCTGTTGCGACTTTATGTGCTTAATCTCTCTTTGGATGCTTATCCTCCTCTCGTTCTGTTGAGTCACGGTGGGTGTTTCAGGTTAGACAGAAGCTCGCTACTTTGTGTGTGGAAAAAAAAAAGAGAGAAAAGAAAACAGAGGGAGTGTCAGCAGGATTGTCAAGAAATGAGTCATGAGTACACCACACTGCAGAAATATGTAAATATATGAACTACACAAAAGGAAAATTTCTTATGTTTTTTTAATGTATGTGGAGAAGACAGTGAAGGAATTCAATAGGTGGGCACCCAAAACTAGAATCACCAAATCAGTATCTGACTATATGTGAATTTCTTCTTCTATTTTCTGATAATGTTGTTAAAACATGGCCAGACAAGTGTTTTTGCAGAACATTATTATTTCACAGTGAACTTACCCTTTGGCCTTTTGGATATAACATGTCACCACTTTGACATTTTATCCTGTCAGACATGTGTGTGAATTATTGACATAATTACAGCATAAATTCCTGAGTTATGGCCAAAAATGTGTTTCATAAGGGCACAGTGATCTCAACCTCTGACCGCCGAAATCTAATCGGTTCACCAGTGAGTCCAAGTGAACATTTGTGCCAAATCTGAAGCAACTCCCTCAAATTATTCAAGAGATATCATGAGAATGAGATGTACAAACAACCCGATAACATAAAGCCTTAAGCCACAGCTGTATGCGTAATATGTAAATGCATTTATGGAAAGATCTTTGACGTGTGCAATTGACATTCATGACATTTTGCATCATGCAAACAGGCTGTTGTTTGTTTGACTTCATGAAAATCGGTACTTGATTCGCGCTGGCAGAATAAATACTGATCGCATGTATTTTTGACATGTTTGAACTTGCACAGGTATCTTGCTCCTGAGTGTATCTTCGCAGTTGAGCGTGTGTTTGCTGGTGTAATTGTGTACACACTGGCCTGTTTACTTCCCCCCCTGTGAACCCCCACTGTGACACAGTCCCCCGAGCTCCTAACCGATGCATGGCGCCCAGCCAGGACCCAAACATGCTGCTTCTGTGTTTTCTCCCCCACTTTTTCCCTTCCATCCGCTGTGCTTGCACGACTCCAGCGCAGCCGGAGTCACACAGGAATTCTGCTCTTGGAGGGCTCGGGACCTCCGGACACAGAGCCATCTTTTCACGGAGATTTCACAAACACACCCGGCCCAGAAAGAACATCCCTTTGACAGGGGGAACCATGGAAACTGGCAATGACCACAAGGCCTAGTTTCTAGGTATCTCAGTGCCCGGAATCACACCCGGAGTCCCACAGACGCCAGCGAAGAGCAGCGAAGACAGAGGTGCTGGCGTTCAGTGGGGCGATGCGGTTTTTCAGGGGGCCCTCTGATTGATTGGGGAGAAACAGAGTGGCCATTCTTGTCAGATGCACTGGATGAATGCTAACAAGTCTGTGAGGATGCTCGAGAGTGGATTCTTTAGATGAAAAAAAAACAAGCGGAGAGGTTTGGCAAGATAAGGTAGTTGACGGGGAAACTGACGAAGCAAATGAACGATAAGTAGGTGTGGAAGTGTGCATACGTGCGTGCACAGGTTGACGGGGTTCAGAGGTAGAGGTACCTCCGTGCAACACTTTGGTCTTTATATAGTCCCGGCTCTATGTAGAGAGCGAGGGGTCCAGTTTCAGTGCGTCATGTCTCTTTCCAGCACTTACTGAGTCAACAGAAGGTAAGAGCTGCCATCCAAAAGACTCTTGAATATTGGGAACCTGACATGACGGATCACCTTATGGAGTAGTGACATTCAAAGAAAAAACTCCATGCAATGATGGGTTAATGGTCTATTCGGTCATGTGCAATGAACACATGAAAACATCACATGCAAAGTGTCCCTGACTTAACTGCTTATCCAGAGTAAGGTTAGCATCTTGACTTGACAGAGCATTGATGAAGCCTTTTGGTGGGAAAACTAACACTCTTTATCAGTTCATGATGCGATGGTCCACTGACTCTTAAACCCGCCTCATTTCCGTTCCTGTCAAATCTCACAGCCTTCACAGAAAAGCGGCTTTAAATCAAAAGCGACCCTACAGTAGCTGCACATTATAAATAGACGGACACTGACAGTTCAGCTGTGTGTGTTACATGGCTGTGCTCAAACTGTTACATGTCTCGCAGCTGCATTACATTGTGTTCTACTGTGACTTCTGCACATTGACAAACTGGCGATTCAGCCTCTTCCATGTGGAGTTTCTCTCAGGGGGGCTGAATCCAGGACGTGTAGCTCACTGGTGATTTTAGCTGCACTGGAAAATATATTATCTTGCAGTTTGTGAAGAATTATGTAACACATAAACAGGGTTTGTGGTCATCTCACATCCACAGCCAGGAACAACTGTAAGCCCCAAAAGCTCCAAGCTTCCTGTGAGTCAGAGAAATGCAGCACCAAAGCAAAATGGCCTTCAGTTGGTCCAGCAACACATCTCACAGCCAAGTTAGCCAAGACCAGACTGGATGCTAATTTACCAAATCTGAATACAAGCAAGACTCCGTCTGTCTGCATGTTTTAGCCCAATAAGTGGTTGGTGAGGGTGACCCCACTCCTCGCTCCATCATGCTGGGATTGGATCCACATTCCCCCCTTTTTTTCCAACATCACCAATGTTTCTGAAGGAATTTAGTGTTTAAGGCTTCACACACACTCACTTTAACAGTAATATGTGATTTCCAAAGCCTGGTATGTTTTAATTCTGCCCCTTTTGTTTTCTTTTCAGTTCTTTGCGTGCAGTGTCCAGCTAAGATAATTCCTTCCACAACCTGCACCGGTATCAAATACTACAGGACTGGAACACATAAACATTCTTTCTCAAACTGAGGTAAGCTAATGTATTTTATAGTTGTTGTTTTTTCAAGTGCAAAAATGTCAGAGTATAATTCCAGCATAAATACTGGTTCTGCAAAACTATTCCAGCTTGGCCTTCAAACTGCCTTGCACACAATTATTTCTAACTGGACATGGTTGTGTGTGTGTGTGCGCGCGCGCGCGCACACACACACACACACACACACACACAACTAGTTTCCTTAGAAGACGCCATGGGAACAAAAAGCTCATGGAAGTGTACAGTGGGAGCAAGTTAATGACTCCATCATTGTACTCTTTGATCAGCACGGTCATGTAAAGGCAGGCTAACGATGAGAGACAGCACTGACACTTCACATACCGAGCTTTGCCTCAGGTATGCTGACAATTAATTAAAATTGCCCTCAGAGCAGAGATGAACCTCACTTTGTCTCAGCAGTCAGTGAACAAATGTTTCACACTGATTAAAAAGATAAAAACTAAACCAGCGCTACCGCATAAGAATGTCTGTACACAATTTCATGGTAATCCTCCTAATAGAAATACCATCAACCAGAGATTCTGAAGTAATATGATGACACAGCGAACTAACCTCTTACTTCAGATACATCTGGACTCAAGAAAATAAGGTTAAAATAAAGTTTACTTGGTGAATGATCAGCAGCAAGAGTTTGCCGGTCAGTGAATTGTAAAGGAGAGCAGGTGGACGGTGTGAAAGTTCAGGTGTAGTTTGACAGAAATGAGGAGAAGGTGTGTAAGTAGGTGTGGAGATCAGGTTGATGTTTGGAGAATGGGAGGAACGTCAAGAATTAATCCAAATGTCCAGACTACACTCCACCTGCAGATCTGCATACATAACAGTTCGCATCACGTTTCCTGTGGGTGGTAGAGCGGATTGGATCCCCGGCAGCTCCGCATGCTAAAATGTCCTTGGGCAGGACACTGAACACTAAGTTGCTCCCGATGGTAGGAAGGCACCTTGCATGGCAGCTCTGTCGCCATTGGTTTTTTGAATGTGTGTGTGTGTAGAAAGGCACTATATCCCCACCCCATCCCCTCCAGCTATCCCTACCCCCCTCATCTCCACTCCCAACCCAACCAGTTGAGGCAGATAGCCGCCTTCCCTGAGCCTGGTTCTGTCTGAGGTTTTCTTTTTTTTCCTCCTCCCTATCCTAAGGGTTTTTTTTTTTTTGGTTCCTTCCCATCATCGCTGACTGCTTGCTCATAGGTAATTCCAAGGCAACTTTGGATTGTTGGGTTTTCTGTTCTTCTGTATATAATTTGTAAGGCCTGTACCTTACTATGTTAAGCGCTGTGAGATGACATATGTTGTGAATTTCCGCTATATAAATAAAATTGAATTGAATTGAATAAGTGCAGACCATTTACCATTTACTGCAGCTGGTCCTAAAAACGGAGATATTAAACTCTGATCAGCAAACGATAAACAAAGCATGAGGGCAATGGTCCAAGTTTGTTGTGTCATGGTGGCAAAATGGGCTAAATATAGTAATTAAAAGTGGTAAAATGCCAACTTCTGCATTTCCATACAGAGTGCTGGTCAAACTTCCCCATCTGGTCAAAGCTGAACGAAGGGGAGCTCTGACTCCTGGACATCACACCAAAACAGAAAACACAACACTGAAGTTGTATCAAATTAGAAGACACTTTAATTCTTGATATGTATGAAAAGGTTGAATAATTTGTTCAGAGGTTGGTTTTTGTCCATCTAAGCTGCGAGGATCCTCTGTTAAGGGTTCAGTGTTAATGCAATGTTGTGCTTAGGGGCTCATGTAAAGGAAAAATGTGCTCCACATTCTTACCGTGGCTGTTATGTAATACAACAGACTTGTTCACATAATACATACACTGCCAGCATTAATATAGTTAAGAACTTTTTGTAAACATATTTCAAAATGATGAGGAATTTCATTTACCATCAGTAGTAACACAAGGTTTTTGAGACATCTTATTTCATTTTCTCACAGTCCAACTTCCTCACAGACTGACCGTGTGGTGGTGAAAATGTCACTGTGTATATGATAAAAGTGTCATAGCTACAGACAAAAATGTGCCCTCATGAAACTATTGCAATGGTATGAATTTATTAAAGCATTTGTTGTCCAAATACTGAGATAAATGAAGCTTTGTACAGTTTTCTACAAGGTTACCATGTTTCCTCCAACCAATATGGCCCCATTTTAAAAATCCAAGAACAGAATCATTATATTCTGTTTTTCCAAGGAGACAGAGAGTTTGTCCCTATCTTAATAATCACAACGCCTCTATGTTTTGCAACAGATACGTGTTTTTAAAGCAAAAATACTGGAAAACAGAGATTAACACCCATCGTAATCTCGCTTAAGAGCATTGCAAAACCTTAAAACACAGGTAACTACATAATCTGGGACGTGAACTCTCTATGACACGTTACATTTCTCACGGCTTTTTTCCTAATCTTTAACCACGTCACAGCTGACATTTTACAGTGTTCTTCGCCAAGTGCTTCAAATATTTTCGGAGCTTTGCGCGTGGTAATTCTTTAAAACTGTTACGGGCAACTTTGGAGCCGACACTCTGCACTGTTTGGAGAGTTGTGGGAATATTACAGACATAATATAATTATGAAACCTCCAGTATCCAGGTATTTGATTTGTCGTTAGTCACAGATGAGCAAATTTAATAGATTTTGTCGGTCACCTAAGAAATGTGAATTTTCAGGTTAACAGTGATAAAGTTCAAGGTTGGCCCTGTGCCAAGTAATGCTGGATGAATTAAAAGCAGAAACTTCCGTATGTCAGATTATATTCTGTATAGTTTCACTTCTGCAAAACTAAATATACTCCTCTTTGATAGTTACTGTAAATATCAACACTGCACTGAAGTGATGCCAAAAGCTCCGTGACTTTTTCCCATCATCAAGTCATGGTCGCTGATTGTGACGTATCTACTCTTTGAGCTGCTGCACATTGTGTTGTCTTATTTTATCTACTGATCTAGAGACATAGACCTCCCCGCTGACGAAAATTTAAATCCAAGTTCAGATCTCATCTTTTCACCTTTGATTGCAATAAAGTGCTTGTCTTTAACTACTTTAGGCTTTTTACCGGTTTT
>OMNN01031831.1:0-11638 GCA_900302755.1 Chromis chromis | reverse complement strand
TTTACCGGTTTTACCTGTGTACCTGACACTAAATGCCTGCAATGTCAACCAGCAATTGAATTTAATGTAATCTGCTCACTGTTACATTTAAAGAGTCATATGTTGTGTAATATCCAGAAGTGCAGCATACTGTTTTATAGTGCTTGATACACCAAATATGCTATTCCTACAACAATAAGCTATATCACTGCTTTCATAGACTAGTACACACTTAAACATATAATTTTTTCTATTAGATTCCTCTCAAATGCTCTATTTCGTCCACGAAAAAGGAAAAAGGTAGAGAAAAAGGCTAAAAAATAAACTGCATAACAGAAAATTTGCGTTTTCTGTTAATAAACTTGCAACCTGAAAAATTGCCCATGTTAGCCCTATGTTACTCCCCAGGGGGTTTCACTGGTTTGGATGTGTCATGTAAATATCCTTGCTAATATGCCAAAATTGTGTTTTTCACATGCTGGAAGCCACATTATTAGTGAAATAAGCAGTCAACACCATTGCTGAGCATTTCTACCTCGTAACTGTAGTGTACCAATGACAGTCTCTAAAACAGACTTGTGGGGTTTCATATGTAACAAACTAGAGGAACCAATCCTGTCAACATGCAGGTGGGTGTATTCAGAAGCCAGTTTGAGCATGTACGGTTGAATTAGTCCAATATTGTGTCTAATATTGTGCATTGCCATTGTGTTGCACAGTGTATTTTAGTTTTTACAGTGTTTCAGCAGAGTCGTAGGTGAGCTGGTATGCTTGAGCTGCAGCATGAAGAGAGGCTTAGACCTCACTGATCTGCACAATGTAAAGAAAACAATGATTTAGTGTTACATTAAAGCCATGTTTAAGACAGAAAATAATTACTTTCATGCACATTTTTTAACTTTAATATACAGGTATTAGTGAGACAATGCATTAAGATCCAATATGTCTACTTTGAATGTGTTTAAAGGCTCATCGGATGCTAGATATCATGGGTGCAACTATTTTATTTTTTGTCACAGCAATAGGTAAACTGTAGAAATCCATGACAGGAATGTGCGCCTGCATGATGTCACATGTGTTGCAAAACCTGAACCAGGTTAATCCTTTCTGCTGGAGCTCTCTGCGCTGCCACCTACACTGAGTAGATGGACTAGCTTCATTCAAAAGACTTAGAGAGTTGCATTTTTAAAGCATGAATCAGGTTAGTCTTGTGGAGGCCTAAGAGGATAAATAGTTTTTGACTTAGCTAACACAGACTTGCCTCATTGGTGGTAAGAAGCAATCATTTTTTAATCTATCTGGCGGTTTCTGTTTTCAGGTATGTGCATCAAAGCCTTTTTGAAATGCTTGCAATGCTAAATCTTTTAGTTTCATTCATTATAGCACTTGCAAGTGTCTCCTCACATTTACTCACTGAGTTTAGGTCTGCACATAAGCCACAGATAGAAGGAACTTAAAGATAAAACCGACATAAAGTGTCTTAGTAAAGTGTTGGGCCACTACATGCAATCAGAACAGCTTCATTTCACCTTGGCATTGACTCTCCAAGTCTCTGGAACTCTACTGGAGGGATTAAAAACACCATTCTTCCCAAAGATATTCCTTCATTGGGTGTTTTGATGAAGGTGGAAGAGAATGCTTGTCCAAAATGGGTCTTCAATTGGGTTGGGATTTGGTGACTGTGAAGGCCATAACATATGATTCACATCATTTTCATAATCATGAAACCATTCAGCAACTCCTTTTAGAGGTCAAGGATTCATTTTTTCGCTTTAATTTGTCACCTGCCTGTATTTTTAATCCAGAATATCACCCATTCATTTGTTATTGTTTAATTTTTGAGCCTTAAAGACATATTATACATCCGTCATAGTTTAGCTGATGTTCTGACTGAACCCTGAGTCACTTAAGCTTCTCTGGATGTGTGTCAGATGAAGGCCTAAAAAGTAAATGCAACCTGAGATCAACAGTATGACTCCAATAATAGCATCACAATTCTCACATGCATATCAGCTTGTGACGTGTTCAGACTGAGGTGATGCCGTGTTCAGACTGAGGTGATGCCCTCACGCTTGCTGATGTGTCCAGAATATGGCTGATGATGTTTACTAAACTGTGGCCTAAGTGTACAGATACAAGTTGCTCTTAATTCATTTGTTTCAACCAGTCAAGTCCTCCTACACTGATAACTGGAAGAGTAAACGTCTGTTTTCACTGAGGTTAAGCTGACCCACTTAGAAAATCTCAGAATGAATATTTTAAGACCAAAACCTGTGTCAGAGGTGAAACTGAGAGCAGACACTTTGCGGGGGTGTCACTGGTTTCAAATGTCAGTACAGTACAAGCAGATCACACACCAAGGAAGTACTTGTATGGAGGTGAACGCTTGGAATGGAACTCGTGGTTGATTGTGACACAAATAAAGACCTGAAACCTAAACAAGTTTCCTTTTCTTTTAAAAAGGTCGATCAAAAAATGTACAATTCAGTGAGATTTCACATCCTTTTACCAAAATACCACAGGTTTACTTCTGACTCATGAAGAAGTTGCCATTGGAGATGGTAAAAAACAAGACCCACGCGGAGGGTTTAACAGGAAGCAACCCTCGGAAAAAGCTAAAAACAATGCCCCCATCTCTATCTTCAGCATCAGACTCCAACTCTTTCCAATGGAACTGCCAATCGTAGAATCAACTGTGGTCAATTTCGACAACAAAGTCATGTTTGAAACTGGAGTCGATGATACAAATCCACCTCTTGAATAAACCTTTTGAACTTATTGTTGATCTTGAAAATTTTTTCTTAATATGGCCTTAAGAATAGAATAGAATAGAATGTTTTTTATTGTCATCATACACAAGGTACAACGAAATTCAAAAGACAACTCTGGTGGTGCAAAATACATATGTATAAAGGAAAATAAATAGTTAAAAACAAAACAAGATAAAAGTAAAAAATATAAATATATTTACAAAGAGCAAGAATGTAGAATGTGCAGCAGAGAGCACAACAGCAGCAGTGGAGACAAGTTATTGCACAGGAACGACCGAAACACCCAAACAGCACTCTTATTGCACTTGGGAAGAAAGTGTTCATAAGTCTGGAAGTGCGGGCCTTGATGGACCTGTACCTCTTCCCTGAGGGCAGCAGTGAGAACAGGCACAATATGCACAAACGGTCAGGGGGGAGGAAAACCAACCAACCAGCCTTTCCTATTAGTCACTACACCACCAAGAATTTATTAGTGTGGATGTGTGAATGTGACTTTGATGTGGCTGCCGCTTAAGCCTTGCATTTATTGTGAACTTTCCAGACTACAACTGTGTCCCAAATCCAATAAAAATGCAGAGTGGGGCTAAAAGAAAAATCAAGATCTTGCACAGTCATGCTAAACTTCCACAGATAATTTTATTAATTCTGCCTGATTGCACCTTTTTTCTCCAGACTGTATCCCCTGCACCTTTTACACGCCTGCAGAAGTCTAATCAGGCACTGCTGAAAACACTTATGAGGAGATTTTAACCCAAATTTGTGGTGGTGAGGAAGCAGCTCTTGAAGAACTTTTGGAAACCATTTTGCTGCTTCTCTGCAATGTCACTTGATCACACAAACTAAAATACACCTCATCGGTTTCAAAGTGTGTATCCACCCCCAAAACATCACCCGATCCTGCTCCTCCCTGCACACCTGTTGCATCACTCCCTCCTTAAGCTCTATTGTGTGTGTACACTTTCCCACTCCCTTTTGCTGGATTGGCCGTTGCTGAGCTGTCATTAAGTTCCTGCTGGTTCTACTGAACGCTGCGACCTCAGATAATCAAACCTGTCACCTGAGTTAATTGTAGGGCAGAATTAGGTCTGTTGTCATGCATTAAAACATATATGTGCAACATCGCCTCGGGCCACACTTTAACTTTTATGACATCTACCTCTGCAAATGTATGTTGATTATATGTTGACTGCACCAGACAAAAATGGCTTCCCTTAGACTGTCACTCTGCAATTTATTGCATTCAAGCAGCAAATTTATGGCGTCGGCTCATCATTTAGTGTGAGCAAATCCACTTTCTCTCATTCTAGTAGTCAGTCACTACAACTTGCTTTCAGTCTAAGATCTCTTGAATCTGTTCATGATTATAGATGAGGCCTTCACTTATATATAGCAAATTGTTGTGGCTATATTTGGGTCCATTTTGGTTACTGTCAGCAGAAAAAGAAATGAACCTATGATGGATTTTTTGGCTCTAGATTTCTCAGCATCAGTGAAATATGAGTGACTCTGCAAGGAAGCTGGTTTTTCTAAAGCTATATGACATTAAGTGTTCGCAACAGTGTTAAAAAGTAATTTTCTGTCCATCCAGCATTGTCTGCAACCCGTTGATGACAGTACTGGCATTGTTGTCTGTGAATGTGTTTACAGGCAGAGTCAGTTTCAGCGAGTTTAACAATGAGGGCAAAAAGAAAATCGTTTTTCCTCGACCGCAGATCCAGCTGGTTAAAATAACCAAAGCAGTCAAAATAAGGAGAAGCTGCAAAAAGAATATGGGGGGAAAAAGAAACTAAAGGAGAACCTTCTGTAACTCTGTCCACTGAGGTTTTTACATCAACACAACAAAAGCTTTAATCCTCAGCTTAAGAGCAGAGAGCCAGAGGGTTAAGATGAGTCAGGCTTTTCCACACTGTTAATAAAAAAAGACACTAGATAAACTTAAAATGGGACAATAAACAGATGTTTTATTTAGAAAAATAGTACTATAATTTATTAATAAAAAGTTTCAAGGTCAGCTGAAAAAGTAAGGAAAGGGGTATTATTCTACCCCTATTTCTTTTCTGTTTTAAAGGACACAGTATTGTAAGAAGCAAGTGCATACAAGTCATCTCTGACATTTTTTGAACTACACACACACACACACACACGCTGACACAAAACACCTGTTACTGGAGACTTCCTGACGCCTGATTGGTGAGAAGTGGTGTGATGTGTATGAGGTGACTGCAGTGTGTGTGCGTGTGTGTGTGTGTGTTCAGTTGCGTGTTGCCGGATGCTGTCGGAGGGGCTTTGCGTGGTTGTTTACAAGGCAGACAGACAGAATAGTGTGATATCAAGTCTATCTTTCAGATGGCTGAACACGCTCACACACATATACTCGCTGTGATCACTAGTCTCCTGGGAACTCTTGTCTGTAGCCAAACCTTTTTGTCACAGAGAACAAATGTGTTAAGCACGCCAAAGTGTCCGAACAGTCTGATCTGATGAGTGCATTCCTTTCCGCTGTGGATTTGACCAAATCAGTATTTTATCCAGGACAAGATGTCCTGTTTATTTAGCATTTTAATTGCAGTGTCCTATCTTGTCCACCTTATCCTGAGATACTAAGACTGAAATATTGTTTTTGGTCTAGAAAGCAAGTTTATTTTTTTGATGACTGTATGAAAGACTTCACAGTTGAAAGATGACGCTTGAGACAAAGATGTGAGAAAGGTTCCCACCTGGACTCAAACCAGGGATGACGTGATCAGCTTTCATCCTCTCCCTGTCAGGCCCTTTGAATTCATATCGTATTAACTCTTCCTACAGAATTCCTTCCAGGGACTTGGCTCGATAGGCTTAACCTGGTTTTCCCATCACTTTCGTCTCTCTTATGTGTTGTTTGAATTTCGTCTCCCCAGGAAGAGCTGAGGAATTTGCACGAGAACATAAAGTCTGAGCAGCACTGCTGTGTTTCTGATACCTAACCCAGAAGATGGACTAAAACCTGTTGAACTGTTCTTTGAAACTTTCTGGCCAAACAAACCATATTCAAAATGTCGAGTCACTCCTGGAGGCAGAAGTAGACGGGTTGTGTTTACCATGCAATTATTGTGAAATAAGTCTCTTGCTCATTATAGCACTGAGACAAACGCCAGTAGCTTAAAGTGCAAGCATTAGACTTAATTAGGTCTCTTCTGTGTGTGTTTGCATGTTGTTGCTGATGTGGTTTAGTGTAATGCTGCATGATGATCCAGGCAGGAATTCCGCACCTGATCATTTGCCTCAATACCCTCTAATTACATTTAAATGAACTTCATGAACTTGATATAGTTGCAGTCAAATGTCTGTTTTACTTGTTCTGTCTGGTATGAGCAGGCCTGTTTCAACTTATACATTAACATGGATCAAAATTATTATACTCAAAAAGTAAGAGGTATTTGGATGTTTCTAATTAAGGGTTGAAACCACAGCTTGGGTTCTTGAAATGTGAAGTTTATTGCTGCTCCTCGGGGAAGTTGCCAGAAATATAAATCTGGCGCCTTACAAAAAATTGGAGGTGAGAAGGTTATTGAAAATCTCCATTCAGATGATCAGTGTTGTTTTTTTCATTTGGTGTACCAAATACAAAAAAAACCCCAATGACTTCACTTGGTGGAAACTAGGGCGACTTGTAAACTTCTTTAATACATAGTGGGTGGGTTGCATTTCATAGCTGCTTTGCATCCTGCAAGTGCTCTTTCATTTGAACCAGAAAGGAAACATGCAGAGTATTAGGTTTTATGATTAACTGAACTTGCAGGCAGGTGTCACTGGGTTTAAGCACGAAACGCAGCTCTGAACTAAAGTGACCCCTTTTGTGGAACAAGACTATCTGAATAAGACTTTTACAGCTGGTTTACAATGTATTTGTTTGCATTCTTGGACAGGCTAAGAAATCCTCCTGCAGTGCACTTGGAGTTCAAGTCTGTAGCAGAATTTTGCACTGCCACTACGAGTGTTAAAGTGTTTCTTGGTTTAGATAAAATTGAAATAAAGATGAAGGTCTTTCTCTTGTTCACTGATTTGTTTTTCCAGCAGGCCTAAGAACTTCTTCTTTATGCAGATGTGAATTATAACTATACAATCTGTATATCTGTTAGATAACTATCTCAATTCCAGCACGAATACATGCAAATGAACACTGACCTTCGAGGATATGGGCATTCATCAGACCCAAAACCCATACAAGGTGGCCCCTCACTTATCTATATTCACTTTGGTGACTATAGATAACCTCGAACTGGTGGTTGGTCCTCGTAAATGTCTGTCCCTATCAGCTTTAGATGGTACTTTCTATGCCTACCATGGTGATAATTGGTAACTGGCAGTCAGGGTGTGATTCCAGAGAGGGAGCCTGATATACAGATACCACATCCAAGGCAGACAGCAGGTATGCCAATTTACCACTCTAACTTGGGAAGGTAGTGACGAAACTTTAATAGGGGGCAAGTGATGGCTTAGAAGGTCTGGGGTTTAAGTTTCAAGCTGCTGTTGTTGGGCCCTTGAATAAAACCCTTAACCCTATCTGGTCCATGAATGCTGTAGTGTGGCTGACCCTGTGCTCCGATACCTGAAACATTTCTGGAATTAATAAAGTACAAAAAAACATACAGAAATAGATTGTTCTTGTATTATTTTTCAACATAGTCTCCTTCAATGCACTTGGTCCAAATTTTATGCCTGGTTTCCCCTTGGCGGAAGAAGATCACATCTTGAACCTCCAGATACTCTTCAACAGCACGGATGACTTCATCATCACTCCACGCAAATGTGATTTCAGTTTGGAAAACAGATAGAAGTAAGACAGTGCAGGTTGGGTGAAAAAGGTGCATGGGGCAACAGTTCAAAGCCACATTTGGCTGCTTCTGCCACCAGTGCTATGTGGACGAGAGTATTGCCCTGGAGCCTGATTGAAGCTCTCCTCTCCTTTTTTCTTTGATTGCTTCAAACATTTGAGTTTTTGTGGACAGTGATATTGCTTTATAGTTTACAGTTATGCCCCAAAATTGGAATTACGCCATTCCCTTACGCCTCTGGGTGTCACAAGGAGAACAGAGACCCAGGCGCAGACAGCACATCAAAATGTAGAATAAAATAAACTTATTTCACAACTGAAATCACTACAGGTAAGGAAGGATTCAAATGAGGGAGTAAGGGGAGAAGGAACCAACTAACAAAACCAAAACCCCTTTACAAAACACTAGGGGACAGAGCGGTGTAAAAACAAGGCTAAACAAACTAAAGAAGAAGACAGACTGCTACAGCAGCTGTACTCGATCAAAAAACTAACATATGCAAAAATACAGAAACACAGGACGGACTGGATCTACCGGTGAAAACGTGGTGAAATACTAAAATCTAAAACTACACTCAATGCCAACAAAGCGAATAACTAAAATACCCGGAACGCAGACACGGCGAAAATACAAATAACTCTGAACGCCAACTAGGCGAAAAACGAAAACACAGAGAACACCAATACAGCAAATTATCAAAATACTCAGAACACCAACAAGGCGAATTATCAAAACTAAATACAAAACGCTGAAATGGCGAAAACCAGACAACAACTACAGAAACACTATTCTACCAGAATTCAAACTTAGCTGACTGCCTGTCTGGGAAAGGGTCAAGGGAAATGCAGAGTGAGATGTGTGGTGTGGAGGTCCAGCACAGACTGCGAGGAACCAGCGAAGAACCAGGTACGGGAGGGTCTGGATGATCCGTGGCTTATGCAGAGGTAGGCAGTTGATGTAGATGGGTCCGGCTGGGAGCAACTCGAAAACTGGACAGAGGAGAATAGAGTTACTAACAACACAGTGCAAAACTGAAGCAAAATACTGGTCTGACTCAGGGCCCATCCACACGAAAACGAACCCAGGCCTAAACGCACAAATAGTTCATCAAACCTGTGTATCATCCACACGAAGCCAGCGTTTTGGGGTCTGAAAGCGATCATTTCTGAACCCAGGTCCCAGAGTGGAAAGATTTGAAACTTTGCCGGCTTCGGCGGCTTTATTGTTGCAGTCTATCCGAATCTTTTCTGAAACGCTTGCGTCATAGCTCCACCTCTCAATAAATGCGCATGCGCCAAACTCAGAAAACGACTACAACAATGGCGCCATACAGTGTTGCGTGTGTACTGCTGAAGCTAGTCACCCTAGTTTCCGTTACGCCGTCACAGCGCCACCAACAGGCCTGGCATGTGTTTTACATCGTTTTCAGGTGTATCAAGTGAACAGCTACGTCTTAACGAAGAATGTTTTTGAACTATGCGCGTTTTGGCTTCGTGTGGATGGGCTCTCAGGCTCACAGGTTTCCTGTTCTGTGGTCCAACGTGGAATGATGAACTGTGCCAGGCTATATTGATGGATGGATGATTGCACACTGGTGGAGGCACTCCCAGCCACAGATGTCCTGCCTTAGGTGATTAGTGAAGAGAGGCAGCCACTAAGCAGAGGAGGCAGAAACCATGACACTGGGTAAGGCCAAGAACGTTCTAAAGTACCCCGTATACCCACTCATGTAGAGGGTCTTGGTTGGCTGGAGCCCATCCCAGTTGACATTGGGCAAGAGGTGAGATACACCCTGGACAGGCAACCAGTCCATCACAGGGCTAACACAAAGAGAGAGAACCATACACGGTCACAATCCCATCTAGAACACACACAGGCACAATATAACATGCAAACTCCAAACAGAAAAGCCTCGTAGACAAGCAAGTTCAAACCCAGAGCCTGATAACTATGAACTGACAGTGCTAACCACTGTGACACCCCCATCTATACATAACCCTTATTTTCTTATTATCTGTATGTATATTATCTGACAATCTCCTATTTTAACAACATTTGGTTATCTAGATGAAATTTTTTTATGGTACAGGCTGATGTCTGGTCAAGGACTTTCCCTCATGGCTTAGATAGTCCCCAGTCTGTACATCCACACACTGCAGGCCACACAGAATGACAAAATTCAAAAGGCACACAGTTCACACTAATATATTTGAGCATAATCGGTTTGGTGAGCTGTGTCCTGAATGTCATGAGGTGTGTGTTTGTGTGTGAGGTGCAGGCGGCATTCACATGCAGAGGTGGACAGCTGTTGGCTCATGTGCTCTCCAGCTGTCCTGTAAAAGTCCTGCAGCTCAGTCTGTACTTCCATTAACCGACATCAAAGGCTCCTCACCCTCTTCATCTTGACATCTTCGCACAGGAGTGTTTGATGGATGGGTCATGCTACTCTGCATGGCCATGTTAACCTCAACACACTTTAAGGATGTTCTGTCTTGTCTGTGGACCTCTTGCATATCCTTGGAAATACCCCAGAAAAATAATTTCCCAATGTATGAAATATATGACATAATTAAAATTTTTTAGTAAGTGGGGGAAAGGTGCATTACAACATAGACGCCACCAGCTACGAACACAAGGAGGCCACGTGAACCACTTCAGCTTCTTGTAAATAACTCAAATTGTGGATTGAACCTCTTCTGATGAGGTTATGTTCATGAGGCAACAAAATAAATATTTTTCCCAGGTAAAGTCCATCCATCCATCCATCCATCCAAGACGCTCACTTTCAGTTTTCATAATAAACAGCAATGCTTGAGATCATGACTGCAGGCAAGTAAGTCAATCTTTCCTCTGTTAGTGTTGGCAGTATTCAACCTGTACCGAGAAGTCCAACCCAAAGGTGTCATTTCAGAGTCCGTTTACAAGCTTCCTGGCTTCCTGCAGTGAGGACATATAGGGGATTTTTTGGGAGGATGTATCAGTGACTGGCTTCTTGAGTTTTAAAGATATAGTCCTCTTTAAAGTTGCATGTGAAATGGTTGTGAGAGAATCTTTTGCAGAAGCATTATTCTTTAAAAAATTAGAATGCTATGGTTTTACACCTTCGTCTCTGTCATGGATGGGGAGCTACTTATCCAATAGAAAGCTGCGGGTGTTGTTTAATGGTCAATATTCATCTAGTAAGGCAGTACATTGCGGAGTGCCCCAGGGTAGCTGCCTCGGGCCTTTGCTATACTCGATTTTTACAAACGATTTACCTTTTATTGTGAACACTCAACTGTTGTCATGTATGCAGATGATGCCACACTGTACTGTTCTGCAAAAACTCCTCATGACGTTTCAAACCTATTAAATCATGACCTACAGAATATAAGCAAGTGGGTAAAAGACAATAAATTAGCTTTAAATGTCGACAAATCAACATCTATGATATTCAGCAAAAGATCAAAACTAACCAACGAGCCCTCTCTGAACTTGTTAGTCAACGGGCTGCAGCTAAGACAAGTGAAGCAAACCAAGTTACTGGGCGTCATCTTGGACTCTCACTTGTCTTGGTCGGCTCATATTAATGGAACAATAGCTAAAATGGGGAATGGTATTGCAATGTCTAGAAAATGTATGTCATATATTCCTATGTCCATTGCTAAACAGGTCGTTCAGTCTCTTGTTCTGTGCCATTTAGAATACTGTCCAATCATATGGTCGTCTGCATCACAAAAAGACCTTCAAAAGCTTCAAGTGGCACAAAATAGGGCAGCGAGGACTGTCCTCCAGTGCTCTCTTAGGACTAATGTGGCCCTGATGCATTCACGCCTGTCTTGGCTCACAGTCGACGACAGAATCAAACTACGATTAACTTTAACAATGTGGAACGCAGTATTTATGAAACAGCCACAATTTCTCTCTGAGCAGCTGGTCTTTGTAGAAAGCGGACACCGATATGCCACCAGGCAGGCACTAGGTGGTGACATAAGACTCCCGCTCCCCAGGACAAATTTTCTGAAACGCATCATCACGCAAAGTTCAGAACAAATACAAATTTAAGAGGACAGTAACCCAAGAACTGCTGCAAAT
>OMNN01031830.1:0-16428 GCA_900302755.1 Chromis chromis | reverse complement strand
CCCGCATTTTGTAATAACTGATGCATTATGTAACAACTTATTACAAAATGCAGCAATTTTTATTACATATTGCGTTCAAGAATTTTATTACAAAATGCGGCAGATTATTACATAGTGAGGTGAAAATGTATTACATTATTACATAATGCGGCGTTATTACATAATGAGGTGAAAATGTATTACATTATTACATAATGCGGCGTTATTACATAATGTGGCGCTACAAGGCTTTATTGGAAGAAATGACACATAGTATTCATAATTATGGTTTCAGTAGTGTAGTATGTACTCCATACAAACACTGTGCTTTCCTTAGCTTAGAATAAAGTCTTCAGATCGACATGAAGCAAATCATCTTTCTACAGACAAGAAGAGACAAACCAAACACTGGCTCTAGAGGGGGCCTTTTGCGTTTATACGTTGAAGAGGCAGCCACCATAGGTTCTCCTACACACTTGGAAATGACAGATGAAGGAGAAATGTTTATTTGGTTGCAATCTGCAGCCTCACAGCTAATGCTACTAAAACTTCCACACTGGACCTTCATAGAATCTGCTGGTGCCAGATAACACAGAGCAGCTTCAGAGGTCTTGTACAGTCCGGGCCTTGGCACGTTGGAGCTGTTTTGGCAGAACACGAAGGACTAACAGGATATCAATCAGAGGGGGCTACAGTGTGCTGGTTCATTATGGTACATTTGACTTGTTAAACTACTCACCTGGCTGTGGTGCTCCATTTTATGTTGGTCCAGTATTGTAAGGTTGAAGGCTGGCTGATTACACAGATTTGTTTGTTTGCTTGTTTGCTTTTGCTTGGGATTGTGGGTGGTTGTTTTTTTTGTTATAAGGTAGATAATAGTGCAGTATAGCAGATTAAATGTCCAACTGTCATTTTGGAGAGTATGTTAACAAAACGACTACCTATGATAGAAATATGCAATAACACCAAAGTTGTGAGGAACTGGAATTGTGCTTTGATGTGTTTTATGTTTTTTTTGTCATTTTCTCATTTACAAAAAGTGTGTGAAGATGGAGAGTGATGGTGGAGGGTGTAAGACAGTCTGGCTAACAGGAAGATGGTTGGACAGAATACTTGAACTAGCTGTTACTTGTGTCATGGAAGTTACATTAATGTTGCCCTTAAAAATACATATTGCACTGCTGCGTCTTTAATGCACTGTAGCAAAATAGCAAATACAAACACTGATGAGGGCAGCTGTGGCTCAGGTGGTAGAGTGGGTTGTCCACTCATTGCAAGGTTTGTGGTTCGATCCCCGGCCCCTCCACAAGTCTTGGGCAAGACACTGAACCCCAAGTTGCTCCCAATGGCAGGCAAGCACCTTGAATGGAAGTCTGTCGCCATTGGTGTGTGAATGTTATGTGTGCACATTGTAAAGCACTAAGGTAGAAAGGCGCTATATAAGTGCAGACCATTTACCATTTGATGAGACACCATCTGAAACTATTGTTTTATAATGTCTGCTGAATGCTAAAACCCTCTCCATAACTAATCTCTGTAGATTTCCATCTAAAAAGATTGCAACAAATGATTGAATTAGATCCACTGAAAAGATTAGGCACTTTGAAAGTATGTTTTAAGCATGTTTGTTTGAAAGTGGCATCTCAGTCTATACCCACTCTCCCCAGTGGCTAAATTTGGATTTGTAAAATCAGACTAGTGAGTACATGTACTGTATGTGACAAGAGTGTTTTCTAATTATTAGGGGATTCATCAAGTTGTACCTCGGCACATTATGATAACCAAAATAACCTGCTTCAGATGTTCACGTGACAGCTGTAATCATCAGTGTGTCGCCTCACTCTAGTAATACCAGAAGCATTATGTAAACACAGTGAATGAATGTATCTAGCAGACACCTAACAACCTGAGTGACAGAAGGTACTTAGAATAAAGTGACGGAGCACGCAGGAGAAAAATGGAAGAAGAGGAGGTTATTATCAGAAAGCCGAGCACGTCATTGTCCTTCCCGAGGACGCCTCCTCTCTCTCGTCTCCGGCTGGCTAAGCCAATAAACATCCAATTCTCCCCTGGGTTTGTCATGAAAGCGGCTGCTGATTGCGCTCTGGGAGCAGCTAATTTGTCAATTTATGGGGATGGAAAAATCCTTCTCAAGGGTTTAGAGATACGAAGGAGGAACAGATGAGCTTTTGTGAACGCAAAGTTCTAAATTAGTGGTGCTGCAGCGTGGGTGTCGCTACCGTGGGTGAAAGCAAGGACGACTACTTTAAACTGACAAGGACACTTGACCTCTTGCTCCCTGACTTTAACTTCTACACTGATCTTAATGAAATGATAAAAACAGCACTTCCCCAACAGTGTGGCAGTGTTGCATTCTGGTTATCTGCTTGCTACATCGCCTTGTTGAAGCTTTGTGATCTTCACTGCTGGGTATTACAAAGGAAGTATTTTCAATGGGTGACATTTAAAACTGAAAGCATGATGAGATACCACTAGTTAGAAAATATACAAGCAGTGACAAATTAAAGGAAAACCTGAACCCTTGACCCCTACAGGGAGTGATTCTGGTCTCTGTTATCCTGTGGGGGGCATTTTGTTGCCTTGGTTTGGGTCCATTTGTGCCTTTAGAGTGAAGAGTCTGTGCAAATCAATACAAAGCCGTTCTGAGTGATCACCTTGCTGTTAAAACATTTCTATTCTGTTCCCAGATGACAGTGTCACTGAGTGGTTTAATGAAACTGGTGTGAATTATATGCTATGTCCTTCACAATCACTAGATCTCAAGCCAATTGATCACCTATGGGAGATGGACTAACTCCTAGACAGCACTTTATACAACCATCATCAAAACACCAAATGAGGGGATATCTTCTGGACAAATGGGGTTCCATTCTCTTCAGCAAAGTGTTGTATGTACAACACTGTGTTTAACGTTTAATGAACTTTAGGTGCTTAGATTCTTAACTTGCAATTAGCTGAAACATGCACACTCACAGACAATAGAACATCTCATTACCACAGCGCATGTCAAGGTCTGGGATGTATGTTGGGATATAGTGTCACGCTCAACGTGTTGGATGTGAGAGAAATGACCTGAGACCTTATCACAAACGCCAAATTGTCATGGCAAGATGACTGGGTCAGACCATCACAGAAAGCAAAACAGTTGTAAGGTCAGCAGTGGTGAGTACCTACCGACAGCGGTCCAAAGATGGACAAACCATGAACCGGTAACACAGTGTTGGAGTATGTGCTGAAACAAGCTTGACCCATTACACTTTAATTTACAACTTAAAGGACTTAACAGATCTGTTGCTACATCTAAGTGCCAAATACCACAGTGCACATTGAGAGGTCTGACAGAGTCCAGGCTTTGGTCGGTTAAAGCTGTTTGGGCAGCACACAGACGACCAACAGCATATTAGGCAGACAGCCACAGTGTTTTGGCTGATCAGTCAATATTTGAGTTGTCAAGCTGTTGACTTGGTTGCGTTGCCCAATTTAGCATTAGTTCATTTTTGTAAGGGTAAGCTTAGCTTATTACATGTGTTTGCATTCTTTCTTGCATTTACATGGGGTTGAAGAGTGGGTGGGGGGCATTATATACTGTAATCATAATCATAATCATAATCTTCAGTTACATAAAGAAGTAGGAGTTGTGTAACAATGGTGACATTGATCACAACATCATGGAGTCAATCTGGATGTCATGCAGAGACAGAAGACACTGAGGGGTATGGCTCAGGTGGTAGAGCGGGTTGTCCACTGTTCGCAAGGTTGGCGGTTCGATTCCAGATGCCGAAGTGTCCTTTAGCAAGACACTGAACCCCAAGTTGGTTCTTTTCATGAAAGCTCTGTCGCCATTGGTGTGTGAATGTGTGTGTGAATGGGTGAATGAGAAACAAATTGTAAAGCGCTTTGAGTACCACTAAGGTAGAAAGGCGCTATATGAGATATATGCAGTTATACATACAGACCATTTACCATTTACTGACACAAACTGAATCTAAAATGAATCTAAACAGGCCTCCTAGATTCTGGCTGAATCTAGGCCTGTGGTAAGGCCTCCTAGATGCTGAACAGCCTACCTGCCAAGCACTGTTTAAAAATGATGTCCACATGTACCAAGGAGAAGTGGTGCAGATTTAAATGTTCATAAAAACAACAAAGGTTAGCATGCACAAACTGATGACGACAACAAGTAAAAACTGAAACAGATAACCATTTGAAAGATCTGTAAACCTGCATGTGAACCTCCTGTCTTCACCCTCGTTTATTGTTTGATTTCTGAATATTTAACTTGTCACATCTGTATATTTGTAATAAGGTGGTGAAGAGTGGATGAATGTGTTTTTTAAGTACATGAACACTGATAGACTCTACCTGCTCTCACAGGAAATAGCTTTTGATTTGCCAATTAAATGCCTTTAATTAAACAGCCTGAAGTCTGAATTAAAATATGAGTGTATTAGAGTGTGTGTGTGTGTGTGTGTGTGTGTGTGTGTGTCGTGTGTGTGTGTGTGTGCGCGCATCCTCACCGCGGTAATAGAAGAGGCACATGTCCGACAAAACGAACCACCTCTTCTTCCACAGCTTCATGCCCGTGCTGTCCTGCAGGGGTCAAAGGTCACGCACCATCAGTCAGTCATACTGTATTAATAACAGAGAACAATACACTCCCTTTGTCACACATACATATCCCCTGTTTTCTCTTCTCTCGTTTGATCCCCCCTCACTTCCCTTCCTCTTCTCACCATTGCCGTCTCTCCCTCCAGCTGTTTCTATTAAGCAGCTTCTATCTCCTCCTCTGAAACAAATTGCTGTGTTTTATCTCTTCATAACGCAGTGACAAATTTGCCTCTTTGGTGCTCAGGGCGAATGCCTACGCTTTGTTCTCTACACTGCTGCTCCGGTTCTTTTTTTCCCCTCCTTCTCCCCGGCGTCGTAATGACAGCTGCAACAATAACAAGTTTTCCAAGACCATTCACTCTCTGGGGTCTAACGCACCGTTTACGATGTGTCACGTTCTGCCATAGATCCTGAGGTTAGGAGCTTTGGGTAAATACTGGTGACATTCCTTCAGTGAGGGGGCATTTTTGCCTGACAGGTCGGCAGGGAAGATGAAGGGAGGAAGGGTTTGTCGGTGTTAAGTGAAGTGATTCTTGTCTCAGTGGGAAAACAGCGAGCAGTAGCACAGGGCCTGAGGCTGAGAGGAGGTTATTGACAGCAGCTCTAACTGGGCTGAGTTGAATAGTGCTCCATGAGGCTGTTTTCAGGGGGGAGTGTGCGCTGGTCAGAGGTCCACTGACCAATTGAAACATTGACCCACTATAGAGCTCTATGGGCTGAAAGTATTGCTCATCTTGCAGCGAGTGGGCGGAAAAGTAATGAAGGAACAAGCTGAGCCTCAATCCAGGTTAGTGAAGTCCAGTGAAGCCACGCAGCAGGACCAGGACCAGGAGCCTCACATCTCTTCACTTTCTACAGGAATTTTGGTAACATTGGAATTCAATGTTTTCACGGAAGAGTTGAGGCTGTTAGAAATACTAGAACAGCAGTAAACTTTAAACAGTCAGTGGAGCTCGTCTTGTTTAAAGCAGCAAGCAGCGGCAGGGATATCACTTCTTATTGAAAATTCAAACATCTACTAGTGGGAAATGGGAAATTTGAAGAGAGGGAATTTCAAAGAGATGGTTGAATTCAAAATTTAGCAAATCAGTGAAGTGCTTTAAGTAGTTTTCCTTCTTTCCCTTTCCCTATTAGCCTATAGCTGCACTGCTGACCTCTCAGTAAACCAGGGTCATTAGTAAAAAAGGAAGAAAACACTAACATTTAAAGCTGTGCTAATCAGACAATCACAGCATCAAAGCATCTGAGAAGCAGTGTGTTAAGGTATTTAGGAATCTGCTCCATAGATGATTCCAATGAAGTTCCCAACAAAGAAAAGGTTTGCAGACTTTATAAAAAGCTGCTGTTTCACTCTACAACCACAGCAAATCTGAGGGCCTAGAATGTGTTCACTGCCAGTGCCCTCACCAGGTGCTTGTGAAAAAGCCATCAACAGAAAAATAGCAAGCACCGGAGAGATAGCAATGATATGCAGCTCAGCTGGACGACCCGACACATTTGGCCAAACTGGACTTTTTGCATTGCAACATCCCCAAAGCTACAACTCAACAACACTTAAAGAAACATTTAAGAATTGAGATATTTTATTTTGTTACTGTAAGTTGGCTCACAATGACCTGCCCACAACTGTCACTATTTTAATAGATGTAGCCTGGTAGTTAGTTAGCTGTAGACTTTAGGGACAGGATATCCCCATCACCTGCAACAAGGCTAAGACTAATCAGCCAGATGTTCTCAGAGCAGGGCCCACTGAATCACTGGACCAATCAAAGATGCAAAGTTGTAGTGATTGAGGGGCTTGAAACCAGGTGTAATCTGGCTGCCTTCGGTTGAAAGTGAAATCTTGCTTCCTTACAAAGACAAAGGCAGTTTGAGGGCAGCCTGAACCTTTTTGCATATTCCAACTACAAGAACCACACCTGTAGAACTCCTTCAGTGACATTTTTAGGTGAGTGTACATTACAGACTCTAGGGTAGGTACTTCTGGAGAGGACAACAAGTACAACAAGTCCCCTCGATGTCCTTGTTGAGTAGCAGTCATCTCCTCTCTCACATTGCCATCAACTACTAAAAATATACTACAGGCTAACATAACAAACCCTTCATTGTTCTGTTTCCTAGCTGCACTTAAAACTAGAGTTTGGTCTAGCAACTACCATTTGGTGTAGTTTTGGCACACTGAGCTGATGAGCTGTTGTATTCTACATTGCAACGGAAACAAAAAGGCCGACATGGCCGATTGGGGCCCGTTCCTGCAGTGGAAACCCAACCTAATAAATCAAAGTACCATACTCATCTTTTGCATAACAAATACATTTTTCATAGCCACCATTCTAGATTTCTGGATGTGTTTATCTCAGCCAGCTGGCATCCACTGGCTTCTATATGTATCTGATCCGACTGAAATCAACTCACAGTCACCTGAAATGTGAATTACAGTACCCACTATGCCATTCATACCCTCATCCAACATTTCAACCACACTTATATACTCATATACATATTTTTTTTATTTTTTTATTTATTTTTGGCCTTCTATGCCTCCACTAGACAGGACAGTGGACAGAGTCGGAAACAGGAGAGAGCGGGAAAGGACATGCGGCAAACGCCCGAGGTCGGAATCGAACCCGGGACAGCCGCCACGCCTCAGCACCTGGGTCACGCGACATCACCGTTAGGCTATCGGGGCGCCCCCTACTCATATACATATTTAGAAAACAATCACTAAAATCTGACAGAGCAGTCTTTTCATTTAGCTAAAGAAATTCATTTTGCAGTGGCTAAATGCTGTACCTGTTTGTAAAGCCAGTTGCTCTTGACCACCGGGGCATTGGGGTTCCTCTTGATGGAATTGGACCTCTTCCCAAAGTTGTGGACTTTTTTGGAAGACCTAGAAGGCTGTTGAGACACATGAATGAATGATAAATGTCTAGAATTTACACATATACTGAATAATATAAATATGACCATGTGACAGAAGAAAACCTTTACATTACACGTATGGAAATACACATATTTTAATTGAATAAGTCACACAAGACAACTTGGAAAACACACAAAAAGCTCATCTTGTGTTGGACGTCTTGCGTCTCCCACAGAGAGAACACAGCAGGGAGAACTCCAGAGATACACAGAGAGAGAAAAACAAGCAAAAATATCTGCTGTTCTTCCCTGATCTCAACACAACAATCTGATGTGACAAGTGTTTGGTGCATTGGTTGTAAAGAAGCTCGTATACAAAAACAGCAGCTTTTTTCCAGCAGCTATAAAAAGCAACAACAGAGGCAGATGTATTCAGCTCATTAAACAAAGCATACTCCACATCCCCCATACATCATGGCTCACTTAGTGGAAAACGCAGCATAAAAATCCCTTTTGTCAGTTGACAGCAAAAGAGCTCTTTGATTAGATCTATATTTAAGTCAAAGAGGATATTGGATTGACAGTTAGGTTCTACGATTATGTCTGCATCCATTAGAGTGTATTACATGTGTTGCCCTTATCACAGTGTCTTTTGTTTGGTAGCTTGGTTAGCTTCCCATAGCCTGAACCTTATGGTAGTCCGTCCTGCTGTGCCACAGTGATAATACTGATATTACTTTATATATAGTCACAGAGAAAACACAGAGAGTGAAATTACAGATGAACTGAGCAATATTTAATAATGCTGCCTCCTGGTTTGCATCAATCAAATCACAGTACTAACATCGTCAGTCAGGACCTAAAACTAATAGAATAGAAATAAAAAGACCCCCAACACCCACATCACCCTGTTAACGTGTGTGGACAGGTTTAGTTTGTTTTTGTGGCAGAGGTTGTCTGCAGGTAGCCACTGTGACATTTTAATCAAGGGAAAACATGCAATAGTTAATTACTTCCACTGCAAAATACCTTCAAAATATCATCTACTTCTTTATGGCTGTGTTGACCTTTTCCTAAAATGCATCTTCTATAGGCAGCTGCTCTTATAAAAATGCTTGTCAGGCGAGGCACAGTCAGGACCCACACGACTTGGTCATAAATAATGACTTCTCATGAATACATGAAGATATATACGCTGTTATACTTTCATTTGGCCGGTATAAGAAGAAGTAATGCATCACTTATTCATGAAAGCACTGAACTTCTGATTTGATCTAAGCATGCATATTTATTTCCTGTGTGTTTGTGTGGTTTATTTATTAACCTTTTGTGGTTCAGTCTACCAGCGCAGTGGAGATGACACAATCGCTAATGTAGCTGAGTTAGCCACCCTCGTACCGTCACTTCTCCAGGCTGAAATAAGAGGTAATGACCAAACATGGACACATTCCAGGATAGTCAGTGACAACTCAGCATGTTACCGTTGCAAATGGCCTGAGGATGACCTTCAACACGGCACTGGGAACAGCTGCACTGACGACTTGATGTCAAAGTAATAATTATCATCTTGTTACGATGTTCCGCTGGGAAACCTTGGGTCGTGGCAATTATGTTGATGTTACTTTTAATGCTGTTGCTTCTCCATGGAAATAGCACTCCCAGACAGCAGTGTCCTCTCCCGTAGGACAATGCATCCTGCCACACCACAGGAACTGTTCAGCAACAGCCCAAGGCCTCGAAAGTCCCCAGATCACAATCTGCATCCACGGCCTGCACCTGATCCACAGAGGTCTCAACCCACAAAACACAGAATCCAAAGGATCTGCTGCTCACATCCCGGTGCCAGACTGCACAGGATGTCCGCAGAGGTCCTGTGTCCATACCCTGACAGGTCAGAGCTGTTTTAGTGGTACGAGGGGGACCGACACAATATTAGGTGAGTAGTTGTAATGTTGTGGCTGATTGGTGTATGTCACTGCTATCACTGAAACTCTGATCTTCTAGTGGCTCAAGATGAAAATTCATTGAACTGGAATCTTTTTCAATATCCAAGATGCCAAACTCAGAGCTGCTGAGGAAAAGGTTTGAAATTCATTTAAGCCTGTAGTATTCATTCTCCTGGGACATTGAAGGTCTGTAAATTTATGACAATCCATCCAAAACTCTTCAAGGTCTTCTAGTCGGGACAAAACAAAGGGGGAAATAACCAAATCTAAGATCAACATGTTGACATGTGGCTAAAGAACAGAAAAAGCACTAAAGACCCTCCCATTAAAAACATAGCACCCTTTAGGAAAGGACTAAGAGCATACCTGGACAACTGAGTCCTTTTGAGCCTAGATTTGGAATGCTGAGTAAACTGCTCATTGTAGCAATGTTTAAAGTGTTTTGATAGAGACTGACCCGTGTAGATGAGGTGGAGGTGGTGGTGGCAGTAGTGATGGTGGTGGCTGGGCTGCCGGGGAAGGTGCTGTAATCAGAGCCCCCGGTGTAGTTTGAAGCCTCACTCATGGTGCTCATGGGACGTTCCTTCTTGTCACTGCTGCTTCCCTGCTCTGGTGAAGACTTAGGAGCCGGCCTGCCACAGGGCGAGAGACATAGAGGGACAAAGACAGAGAGAGAGTCAGTCAGACATTTCACCTATATGTAAAAATACAGTCCCAGGCAACACTTCAAGTGAGAACTAAGAGGTTTGACCATGTCAGCATTACATTTTTGTGTTCGATTGTGTACCATTCAAAATGCTCACTTACAAGAGGAGCAAAGCCAACAATATATGGTGGACTTCCTAACAAATATTCCACACAGTGGAATATTGACAAATACTGACAGCAGGAAGGTAAAGCCAGCGGTCAGCCACCTAACTACAGCCAAGCATCACAGACTTAAAAAAACAAATGATAAAGTGAGTGAACACGGGCATCAGTCCAGAGTGAAGTCTGCCCTCAGTTCATTTTATGCTCCACTTTCCCGGCATGAGGAACTGCTGACTGTCAGTGGCCAACATCTTTTCTCCTTAACACTAAATCCTGTTTTGTCAAAGTTAAGAATAAACTTTCACGCTTTATCTCCACAATTTTCTCCTTCAGTTCCTCAACTTAAAAAATGACACAAGGCAGAAAAATGCCAATCTTCAAAAAGTTACAGGAACCATTTCCAAGTGTAGTCTGTTAGCTCTAAAGAAAAGATGCACACACATGCCTTGGATTAAAATGTTTAAAAAACTGTATATATATTTACAATACATCCAAAAGTGCTATTTTGAACAGTGGTAAAGTTATTTTCTGCCATATAAGCTGAAATATTTAAACGGTCACGTTTTTGCATGCCAAAGCAGGCCCACTCTACTTTCTCCACACTATGCCTGGCTGTGCAGGTAGTGGGGTCCACATGTTATGTTGTTTCATTGACCTGAGCCCAGCCAGGCCATATAGGGGCTAGTCTGGATACAAGGTACTTGTAGGTAAGATCCCCTCCCATGTTTGGCTGCAGGAGACGGCCCATATTCCTTTCTATTAGGCCAGGTTCTGAAGAGACAGATCCACATAAGGTTTGACTTGTTCTTGATTGAACTGGCATTATTGCAGAAAAACAGCTTTTGTATATGGCTTTTCATTTGGTGCTCAGTGGTGGTTTCTTCCAAAAACACTTTGTCTGAAGTGTAGCAATCTCCTGCTAGCAACATTATCACTTTAGCTAAGGTGGAGCACCATCCAAAGCCAATCAATGCACAGTGCAAGACCCATTATCAACATCTCTTCTCCTCTGGACAAGTCCATGTGCAGCCCTGTGTCAATATGCTACAAGGACCATAGTGTGCATGCTATGCAGAATGTCTGCTTAGATTACGTAGATAGGACCTACTGTGCATGTGCAACAGAGTGTTCCAAGCGAACTCTCACGGACTAGAAAAGCACTAACAACAATGACCCATCCATGCATATCTGCAGCTGTCCATTTGTGCTGACCAGCTCTTCACTCTTTACCAGAGGAGTTATGTGAATCTACCCATTACTTCTACATGTGTTTTGTAGAATTATCCTATTCGACTGTGCAGTTTGATGACCTAAAAATTGGATCTCTGCTTGCAAATGCTCTTAATGCATGCTAAAAGGTTGCGCTCAATAATGGGTGGAAAATGCATGGATGGAAGTAATGTCAAACTCAAAAGGAGCCAAAATGAAGGAGGAAAGGATAATTGCGACTGAATTACTAAAGTGCTGGGTATCAAAGATGCCCTTGGTTAAATTAGTTCATTCTGTTTACATAATTGGTTGGTGTGCAGGTGGATGTGCATTGTTACCAACTGTGCTACCCAAATGACAGAAGAGTTGCTAATCTTTAAGAATCAATCTTTCCCCACAACAATCCATGATTCCAGCCAGCCAATCACCCAGCAGCCCCACCTCATCAGGCAGACCCTATCTTCACTCTCGTAATGACACACTCTCTCTGTTAGGGCCATTAAACAGTGGGAGGATGAGAACGAGAGGCAGGGACGAGTGGCTTGAATGAACACGAGCAGGGAGGGAAGCGGCGGAGAGGAGAGCCGGAGAAACCGAGATAAAGGAAGTGAGAATGTGAGACGGAGGAAGAGAGTCGGTGGCATGAATCACAGCTATTATTCTCTGGGTGTCTTCTCTGATATATGCCTCTACGTCCAACCAATTTAAATGGCCTGCCAACTTGGCCTGACAAATTGAACCAGCGCAAAGTTTTTTGCCCCCAGTCGAGTAGAAAGACAATGGCTAATGTGAGAAAAAGAAAGTTGAAGGTCCCTGAGTGGGATTAAAACTACCACCCAGTGACAGCTTTATCTCTGCTCCCAAGGTCAGCAGTATATAAGGAAAGCACATCCAAACTAATTGTTTTCACGAAAGAGAACAAAGACAGAGTTCTAATTCTAACATGCTTCTTTTCTTGTAGTTTGGAAGTTCATTTTGTTTTCTGCGGGATGCATGTTGTTTTCACAGCACACAGTTCCTTCATGACTTCTGCTCAGACTGTCACGCTGTGTTTTCAGAGATGAGAGGCTGAGACTGATGCTGTGCACTTGATCTGGTAGCACACTTTTATAGGGATATTACTTTAGGGCTCTAATTAAAGCTATCCTTCAATACAGAACACATCATTGGGCAAAACAAACATTTGTTGATGTCTTACAATTGTACCTTATCATGCACAGGTATAACCAACCACCTGCTTTGGTTTGGCTACAGAGACAGCTAACAGCAGGATTCAGTGGAACCTTTAACTCGCCACCTGAGCCTATCTAAATCTGGCTGTTTGTTTCATTTTGAAGTTTAAGTCTTTGCAATAACATGGTCAAATGTGTCATGTGAACCCACAGACGATTATCACAAACTCTACATTTCACTTGCAGCTTTGCCTCCTTCAGCTAATTGTTTTCAGTTAGTGTTTTCGGGCCCACAACATCCACTCTCAGTCTCATTTCCAGCCGCAACAGGGGCCCTTAACAGGGAAGGTCAGACATCTTGCAGCTACAGAGAGCTAAAGGGAGAGCTAATGTTTTAATGAGGCTTATTAGTAAGTTCAATAAGGACAATTTGTTCCCTCATGTTCTGTCTTCTGTCTTTACTCCTCCGTGGGTGAATGTATGTTATTCCCGCTGTTCTACTTTCTCATTCTCGTTGCTTTTCAAAGCTGTCAGAAACCCTTCATTTACAAATCTACATCACCATATCTTTTTGCCTGCACTCCCCAATCAAGTCGGTCCCTGGAGCCCCCTCTTTAAATGTTATTATTACTCTGCCACTCTGTCTTTTAAACTTCGTATTGCACCACCCTCCTGCCCATCAGCCCTCATCCTCCTGGATATCCAGGGACTCTCTAGTTTGATTAACCAGATGTAAATTGCATGTATAGGTCTGCCATTGGCCACCATTTCTCTGTCTCCCTGTCACAGTTTCAAAAATCTTCTTCACTACAGGAAAAAATCAACAAAAACCTCTGGGTTAGCAACCTATATGCTGAAAATGTCAAGTTGTGCAGGACGTTGGGACTGCTAGCTGTTGTTGGTGATTAGTCCATTTTAATGACAGTACCCACCTCCCTGCATGCAAATGTTCCACCAAAACAATTCCCTTGTCACTACTATGAGTGAACACCATTGGTGCATCCTGTTCTAAGCCCCGCACAAGATGATTGTGACTGGTTTAACCCTTTAAGACCTGAGCCTCAAAATGTCCACCTGGTCTTTTTTTCTTATTCTGATTACAAAAAGGTAAGAAAATGTCCTGAGAGTGCTGGTGCCCATTTTTTGTTGTTGCGCTTTACAGCCATAAAGTGTCAGTGTCATTACGGTAATTTTACGGTAATTTCATCCAGCGAATTCCTGGGAGGGCACGAATGAAATTACCGTAATGACACCATATTGGCTGTAAAGCGCAACGCCTCAGCTTTCAGAAACCATTGGATTTTTTTTCCGATAGCACAAATGGTGACATTTACGGTATTCCAAAGCACGCTTGCCCAAACGTGTCGCCAATAATGCACTAGGACTTAAAGGGTTAAAGAAATACAAATATGCCAGAGCAGATTCTCCTTATAGCAGAATGACAATGAGGTATAACAGACTTTTCTACCCTGTACTGTGTGAGAATGGTCTAGCTATGCGAGACTAGCGACTCTCAAATGTTCTATCACTGAATTTTGGTCAAAACAGCAAAATAACCACACAGTTTTGATAGCTGACAACTGTAACGTTTATATAATGGGCATTCTTGTGATCCTCCAATATGACTTTGTCAACCGTTTTAGCCAATCTGTCATTCCAATTAGTTCAGATGTCTCACTGTCTTATATGGTGGTCTACAAAGGATATACTGTTTGACAATTACCTCCCTTTTTTACATTTTTACTTGTCCAAAACAATGGTCCAGGACAAAGTGAGGGCTGGACGTTCCATGAATACTTCTTATATATCCATGACCCCTTGATGATGAATTCTGTAGATTTTAATGATCCCTGTCTTTTTCTCTGATGCCAACGTCAGACCAAACCTTCCTCCAGTAGAATAAAAGGGGGACATTGCCATAAAAATGTCTGATGTACCCTGTTGATTCTAGTGGCTACATGGCCATTTCTCTACTGTAATCTTCAAGTCAAAGATTGAATGAATAAATTGCAGGATCAACAGTGAGTTGTTTATCATTATTGTGACTGCGATAACAAACAGCCTGAAAGTGTTTGGTTTGCCCGGATTGCAGACGTTGAGTTGCCATGGACTAAATCAATTCATGGTGGGTGAAAATAAGTTCATAGCAGCTCCCGGCATCCTTACTGCAGAAAGGAAGCAGGAAGAAAATCTGTAGGACAGCCAAGACTTACTGCTGTCATAGATACTGAGCTCAGAAACAATGCTAGCCGTCAGAGAAAGGAGGTGGGGTGTCATCTTGTAATCAGGGTAGTGCTGTATGCAGAGTGCTAAGTTAAGATAAAGCAAAGCCCAAGTTGAGATAAGTCCATGAAGTGATCTTGTTTGGTAGAAACATTCTGTGTCCAGACTGTCTCTGACATCTGTGAATGCACCTGAGTCTCAGTGTGAGGCTCCAGCTTCCAGATGCACACACCCATCCACTGACTAATGGTGCTGATAAATGCATGGCTTTGTCTCTCAGCTGTATCGCCTCAGATTGTCCCACACTGCTGATCAGATAACCAGTAAGATAGCAGCACAAATGGCCCCTGGGTGAAAAATGGACGTCTTCATCTCTCCTCCAGCAGTCTCTGTCATAAAAGCTCCCAGTCTTACCTGCCTTATTAACTCTTCGTAGGACCATCATCCCGACTATTTCATTCTTTATCTGGACAGATTTTATCACCTGTAATCTGCATCATTTAACACACCGCTCTACAGTACTTTACTTTCATTAAACTGTATGGTACGGCAGTTTTTTCAAAGCCTTGCAGCATATTAGGTGCTTTTCTGTATTCTACACTGGCCACGGTGATAATCTCCTCTGCCATACTTCAGCCTACTCAGCTATATTTAGTTCCCTGCAGTCAAATGGGAAACTCAAATAAATTAAATGTTGACTACACTCACATATCAAACAGAAAGATAAAGTCCTTGTCATGTTTTAAAAATTGAAATGCCGACTTAATAAGGCGATTCCTTCTTTTCAGAGGGTTTAAAACCAGTGGCGTGTTTTTGACCAATCAAATGATATTGTGGTGCAGGATATCAAAGCCTTTCATGTCATGAAATTTTAAGAGGGGATTCTATAGAGCACTTTATTTCCACATTACTTACCCATGCCTCAGTTTGGTGAAAGCACTTAAGGCAAGTTAGCTTGTCACATTTAATACTGCGCTCTTAATATGGGGTAAATGACTGATATTAGTTAAGGGAGCTGCAGTGCTGAACTGAAGTTATGGTTAATCATGCCTTTTAGAGTAGTTTAGAGACTTGTGGCGCTGTTCAACATTCTATACAGGGTTCCCTAGAAGCTACAGCAGTCTGCCATTCTAATTACAGCTCGGTATCCCTTTGAAGTGAAGTTAAGATCAAACTGAATGCCAAAGGAGAACCAGTTGACTCACATCACATCTAGATTACAGTAGATATATTGTGGAACATGTTTGTCTATGGGATGCACAGTGGCTTGGTTATTAGCACCATCGCCTCACAGCTAGAAGATCCCCGGTTCACGTCCCGGTTAGGACGCCTGGGATCTTTCTGTGTGGAGTTTGCATGTTCTCTCTGTGCAGTGTGGGTTTTCACCAGGTTCTCCAGCTTCCTCCCACAGTCCAAAAACATGCTGAGGTTAATTGATGATTCTAAATTGTCCATAGGTGTGAATGAGAGTGAGCTTGGTTGTCTGTCTCTATGTGTAGCCCTGTGATAGACTAGCGTCCTGTCCAGGGTGTCCCCTGCCTTCGCCCGAGTCTGCTGGGATAGACTCCAGCCCCCCGCGACCCTGCAGAGGATTAAGC